>LOEQ01000468.1:74875-93758 GCA_001685075.1 Bramus lutescens | reverse complement strand
CCGTAGGAGGTGGTATCGATGCCACTGTCAGCAGAGGTGCCCTGCAGGTAGTTGTAGCTGTTGAGTTCGGATTCCGTGCGGTCACCATCACACCACTTCTCGTCACTGTGGGCACTCGATGCATTGCTGGACAGAGTGTTGCTGCTTGAGTGGCTGGAGTAGTGGCTGTCAGACTACAACAGAAGCAAGTGTTACTCACGTGCAGGGGTCGCACCCTCAACACCAAGAATCACAGGGGTGGCTCTTTGGCATGTGTCTAATTAAAAAGCTCCAATAACAACTGAAATAAGTTAAAGTGCCAAGGAACAGCACTTGAACTGATGGGCTCAACTTGGTGCCCCTGGCAGAGATGGCACATGTCCACCAGGAATTCATTTCCCATTATTTCTCTTATGCCAGCACAACAACACAATGGTATGGAGATCCCTTTAATGCGGAAATATAAAGGCTGTCATTGACATCTTTACTATCTTAACATAGAAAGGAAATGACATTTCCAAAGGGCTTATAATTAGAAAGTGTGCTTGACTACAGAAGCCATCTCAGTAGCTAGCAAGCAGAATCCAAGATGAATTAAGTCCCCAGTCAGCATCTGCTTAGGAGATAGCTTTCCAATCAAGGCTGAAAGTTAAGATCTACCCAGAGATGTCAAGATAATTCAATAAAAGGTAAAAGTAGTCTCATCTATAAATGGTGCTGAGAAACTGGACCAATCAACCAACCAACCAACCAACCAAACATAAAAAACCAAAACAAGAAGCTTTTGAATCCTTATTGCACAGAAACAAAAACTTAAGAGACACTGAAGACCTAAATGTACAAGCTAAACCTTTGAAAACATGAGACAAAAGCAGGTGTTAAGTCTCTGTAACCATGGGTGACACCATGGTTCCTTAGACAGGACACCACAGTGACAACAAACATGTAAACTGGATTTTATCAAAACTAAAATGCAAGTAAAAATGGAGCGACAGGCGAACAGGCGCCTCTGGGAAGACAATGCTTAGATGTCTCAACCACATGGGAAAGTGCTCGGTGTCACGGCCATGGGGAAGTGCGAAGCAAACCAAGTGACCAATAACTTATGAATAGATGAAAAGTAGAATATACATATATATGTGTGTGTGTGTGTGTGTATGTATGTATACACACACACACACACACACACACACAGATGGCCACAGATCACAATTCATTTAAGTGCAGTCACTCAAAGTAGATTAGCGGTTCCCTGGATCTTAGAAGGGACAGGGAATTGGAGGTGACTACTAAACAATACAGGCTTCCAGAGTTATGAAGTTCTACTATTAGATCACAGTGTTGACTGTACAACTCTTTGAGCATGTGTATATTATCATAAATTACATTTATTTATTTAGGTTTATGTGCATACATATGCTACAGTAAGCATGTGGAGGTCAGTATACAATTTGTTGGAGTTGGTTCTCCCCTTTCACCATGTCGGTTCTGGGGTTGAATTTAGGTCAGCAAGCTTGGCAGCAAGTGCCTTTACCTGTTGAGCCATCCTGAGTCTTTCTAAACATATTAAAAACCACTAAATCATGTTTTTAAGTGGGTATGTGAGTGAAATCTCAATAAAGATATGTATGCAGTTGCTGATTGCCTAGATAGAATGTTTTATAGACTTCACCAAAGAAACAAGTTTTAAAAGGTATCTGAACCACCTTCTGGTATACAGATGGTTCTGCAAGTTGAACTCAGGGTCTTGCACAAAGAGTGAGCAAACGTCCTGCGAGGAGATACTTCTGCAGCCTGTGAGGTGATACTTAAATGGGAGGGAGACAGGAAGCTCAGCTACTAGCTGGAGACAAGATGAGGAGAAAGCACCATGGTGCATCTGCTGGTGGGGGAGGAGAAGCCCTTCACTGGCCAAGAGCAAGGCGGGAGGACACCCGTTGGACCTCGCAGGGAAACCCTCACCATGGAAAGCCAGCATCCATCACTTTACTAAAGGAACTCTAACTTTTCTCAGTAACAAGTACTGCTCATCTTATTTCACTTTAGAGTCTCGTAGCGGCTCAGTATGCTGCCCAGGCTGCACACTCCTAACTCTGCCTTCTGAGTGCTAGGGTACCAGGTGTGCGCCATGCCTGGGAATTAGGGCACTCCTCCAGCTTTGTCCCTGAGCTGCCATGGTGGTGCCCCGGCCACAGGTGGCTTCTGAATCTCAAATGTGCCTGCCCTGAGTGTGAGTGAGCTGAAATATATTTGAAATTTTCTAGAATCCAGAAAGTAAGAATAGGCAAAACTAATTTAAGTAACATGCTTGATCTCACCAATGAATCCCAAATACTATTTATTAGGTACTCAGTATAAAAACTGGTAATGAGAAAGGGAAAATTCAGATTGGTTCAAATATCAATCATATACAAATAGAGTTGTGAAGTACATGGATTCTAGCAAATCTACAGAGCAAAGTCTAGGACACACAGACTTGCTTGGTTTTTAGCTTCAATATTTGTTTCTCTAGAAGAAAGCTGGAAGAAACTTTGAGCATCCTCAAAGTCAACAAACATGAAATGGAGAATTTCCCCATCTCAACAAAGGACCCGAATGCAAATACACTTTCCACAAGGAGATAAAAGGAGCAGGCAGGGAGTGAATGATAACTTGCAAAATATTTTGTGTACCCAAAGATAATGAGAAACCACGTTAGAACAGAGACAATATATGCCACGGCAGACAGGAGAGTCAGCAGGGCTGTGGTCACTGCGGGCCTGCCCGGGTATGTCTGACCTGGCCTCACTCAACTCCCCGCTATGTGGAGGGTAGAACCTCTTTGCTGCACAGCTCTCCTAACATCAGGACCTTTTCTGATTCCTACATCTTCCCCTAAAGACATGTGGGGATGCAGATCTACTCCTCAGGATAGAGTTGACATTAAAGAAACTCAGAATCTGGGCTGTGCAAACCCCAAGTGCTAGGTACCTTGTCTTCTGCCACAGAGTTGGGGTGGAGCAGGTAGGTACCATTCTTAAATTTCAGGAATCACAACACATTGCTGGAAATCAGTTATTTCATTACTCTTATGGTTAACTTACATGGCCTTGTTTGTTTGGAGACAAGTGAACCACCGGATCCTGCCGAATTAATCTCCCACTGGGGCTGTCTCGGAAAGCAGGCAGTACCTTTGATACTGCTGGGAGATGGCATGTAGGCTCTGGAACACAGCACAGGAAGATAGGGTACAGACACTAAGCAAAGTACAGCTGCTACACAGGGATGGCCTGCCACCCATCTCTTAGGGCTCACTGACAAGCCAACTCTGGGCACCAGCAACAAGCCTGTTAGGAGTCTGCACTAGAGACAGCATGTCAGAAACTAGGTGACTGATGAAGAAAGCTTGAGCTGGTGACAACATGTCACATCATACATATTAGCATAGCCAAGTGCCACCAAACCAAAGGCAATGAACAATGCAGCAAAGTTTGGAATTAACTATTGCTTTGGGAGATGTTCAGAATACATGGTTAAACTCATGAATTATTCACTGCAGCGAGGCAAACCTAACTTAGTGTACATTCCCTAGACAGGCATAGATGCAATCACGGTACTTACCGTGACACTTAGGGAACATTTTGCCTGTGGATTCATGCTGCCTGAGGACAGAAGAACTGAATCCCTGAGGTCCTCTATAACTCTAAACTGAGCGTGGCAGAACAGACACACAGCAGCTAGTTTACTTCAAATGATTGTTTCCTTTTGAGCGCCACACTGGCAGTCAAGATAGGGTCCCCAAAACAAGAGGCAGCGATTTACCCTGACTGCCTAGAGCTAACAGCAAGATTATGGACTTCTCCAACACCCTTCTTGACCTGCAGAGGACCAGGCAGCCTGCTCCTGGAGTGACTCAACACCATTTCGGGAGCAGTGAGGCAGAAATAAAAATCCATGGAAATGAGTGAGCCTGTGAGCCCAGCAGAGCCTGCTCACACTGTCAGAAGAACTAGATCATAGCACACTGGGAGCAGGGATGGACGCGTCTACCCAGCAGGTACCAGTTACATCCACTCCAAGTCTGGGAAGGTCAACTCTATGCATCACATGCTAAGCCAGGAAAAACCTAACTCTTCATATATTTTCCCCAGGATGGCTGTCAGGTATGTCTAACCTGAGGTCTACAGGACACATGAAAACTGAGGACAGCTATAAATGTAACCAACAACAATAACAACAAAAAGGTAAACTCACTGAAAACACTATGGGATTTACACATACACACACACACTTTACTTTGCAACAGGGTCTTACTATGCAGTTCTGGCTGACCAGGCTGGCCTTGAACACACAGATCCCCCCTGCTTCTGCCTCCTGAGCACTGAGATTGAAGGTGTGTGCCACTATGCTCAGCCACATCATTATAGGATTTTTTTCCTTTATTTTGTAACCTGACCAAGTAGCTCTTAAGTGTGACCTTCACAGATAATCAATTTTCAACTGATTTCAATAGGCAATTTCAATGCCAATAGGCATTGGCCATCAAACAAGCCCTGGATTGTGACAATTAGGGACGGCTGGCTTGTTCGCCAGGAATGCTGGGATCCCCAAATTAAGAAATGTATTTCAGTATTTTGAAACAAGATTGCACTCTGTAGCCTGTGCTAGCCTGGAACTCACTTTGTAGCCTAACAGAGCTTTGAACTGTTGGCATTCTCCTGTCAGCCAGCCCCCATGCCCTAGTTTGGGATTAAAGGTATGGTCCCCATGCCTAGATAATGGATTTGGGGAGAAGAAAAGCCATCAAATATACTTTGCATGGTATAGTGAATTCTTCTCAGGCCAGCTCTAGGGGCACCTGACTATCAATTTGATTTAAAGCTGTATCATACTAGAGGGATGAACCAATGTGCTCAGGAGATCCATCCAAATGACACTGGCAACACTATGAAGATGCACTACACAGAAGGAGATGCAGGAGGAAGAAGACTGGAGAGCACTTCATGTGAGGAGATGAAGAGGGATGTAACTATTCTTCTGACTCCTGTGGAAGTGGAAGCATGGCACTGGACACACAAAGGCTTGCTGCAGCCTTGGTCAGAGTCTGCACTGGGAGCCAGAACAAGGCACTGCGGTGATGCTGCAGAGGAGCCTGTTCATATGGATGTTACCATCCCAAGAGAACCAAAATACAAGGGACTAAAGACATCTGTTGGGAGCAGGGAGCAGACAGAAGATGCTCAGGTTTTCTGAGTTGGGGTGGGTGGGATAAGACTGGGAGTGACAGATGGGCTCAATACAAAGCTCACTGGAACAAAGCCTGTCTTCAGGACCTAGGAATCACACTGCTCTTCATCAACTTTCATGTATTTACTTGGGCACAGTCATTTTCACAGACCTATTAACCATTAGGTCTTCTTTGCCTTAAATGTTTGTTTCAGGCATGAAATGTACATCTCTTTATCCATAACAATGCTTTCAGAAAAAGAAAAAGGACTGCAGGGATGGAGGCACAGGACAGGACACAACCACGTTTCTGATGTATGAATTAGGTTGGCATCAAATCTCTGGTGTATCTGTTGAAGTTTAATCACTGAAATGACAAAAATTTCATTGACACAAGCAGTGTTCATGGTGCCACTGGAGACACGCATCCTCAGAGGGATATGTACCTGAACAAGGCCCTACTGAACTCACTCCATCCTGCCGTTCTGTTAAGAAATTTTCTTAGTTGACAGTTAACAGTGGAGGAGAAAGCATTTTTTAAAATGTCCATCAGGCAGGAGAGGGTATCTAACCAAGATCAAATGTGACCAGTCAGTCTCTTCCTGCCTGTACAGAGATTTCTTTCTCCTTAGAAGTTGACATTAAGGATAATATATAATCTTCCCAGGCACAAGGCAAAACTAACCAACCGACCCACGCAAGCAAGCAGGGAGAAAGGTCCTGAGGACACAGGAGCTTCAGCAGACTGGCCATTAAACAGAACCCCTGGTCACTCCAGCTGATGTTTGAGGTCACTGGGAGCCCCTGGGCTTATCTGTTGCTTTCATGAGCAGTTGTCTAGCAGAGTTCTCACGCACACTTGCTAACTAGGGTATCCTTTACAACTCCATGTTTTGACGATATCAAGAGGTACCTTGCTCTGAAAGCACTTTAACATAACTCACTTACTTACCCATCTGGTCGGCAATGCTGTCCTCACTTCTTTGCCAGCTGGGTGTGGATTTTCCAGTGACAACAATATCTGACTGAGTGTTCTGCCTGTCGATGGAGGCTGGGGATCTTCGGCTCACTCCAAACCTGTGGTGATTACCAAGCAAAAGCAAGACACATCAGAATCTTTACCCACAAGGTGGAGTCCTGGTTCTGATGACAGGTATTACCAGTTTCTGCTTGCACGTCTGTGCATGTAGAAATATTTCTCTGCTCAGGAAGGCAGGCCTATTATTGAAATCAAGCGTTAACTAGGGCAAGGAGCTTGTTAACGAAGGCCCAGAGAGTAAGAAACCCAAGTCCACCAGCCCACATAGCCAAGTTCAGACTGCCATTTAGCACCATCCCACTTTAAATCACTCATACACAGCTTCCAAACAGTACATCAATGGGGAGGGGTCTCTTAGTTCATTGAGGCACTGAATCATTAAGTTACTCTCAGATCAATTATTTTCTGAGCAATGTACTCTATGATCTGAAAAACAAAGACAACTACCATTTACATCTTATACGAGCCACTTCCTAATTATATGAATTCTAAATTGCTACTAGGAAGGGCAATTTGGAAGTAGGTAAGCTGGCATATAAAATGGTATAATATCTACTTTTTCAAAGAAATTTAGCTATTTAGTGAGTCAGTTTGATTTTCCCCTTGAAAAAATAGTAATGTTTATTTTAACTAAATAATATGAAATCATGTCTCTATCAATATCAGCATGAATGCTGATACAAATTCTGAGACTAGAAAGGGCCAGAGTATAGAACTCAAGTATTTATGTGGAAATTTACTTTATTTTCCATGTTTACTGTGGTGTTTTGAATAAAAGTGGCCTGCATAGACGCATAGGGAGTGGCACATTAGGAGGAGTAGCTGGAATAGGTATTGGAGTAGGTGTGGCATTGTTGGAAGAAGTGCGTCACTAGAGGTGGGCTTTGAGGTCTCAGATGCTCAAGTCAGGCCCAGTGTGTCATTCTCTTCCTGCACCTACAGATCTAGATGAAGAACTCTTGGTTCCTTCTCTAGCACCATATCTGCCTGCACACCACCATGCTTCCCACAATGAGGAAAGTGGACTAAACCTCTGAAAGGATAAGCCAAACCCAATTAGATGTCATGGTCACGGTGTCTCTTCATAGCAATAGAAACCCTAATCAAGACAATTACTAACTAACTTCTAAAGAACTTAGTACATAACATAGGCCTCTATAGGTTCTGTATCCACTGATGGCTGCACTTTCCCTGTGATGACAGACACATGGCCAGATCCTGCAAGAGCTATATTGGGAAGTGGGGGGCCCTGGGGGTGAGCAAACATGGAGCTGAGATGAGATTGGTGACCCCGGAGAACTGAAGAAAACCCCTGAACTCTGCCTCATTCTCTTTACACACAACATGCAATTGGTATAGGAGGACCTTCTGTCTATGTGTTGCTTTCAGTCATTAATAAAGGAACTGCTTTGGGCCTATAGCAGAGCTATAGGGGAACAGAGCTAGGTAGGGAAAACAAAACGGAATGCTGGGAAGAGGAGAGAGATGCCATGGATCCATGGCCAGAGGTAGATGTGCTGAAACTTTGCTGGTAGACCACGAGCTCATATTGATATACAGATTAATAGAAATGGGTTAAATTAAGATGTAAGAGTTAGCCAATAAGAAGCTAGAGCTAATGGGCCAAGCAGTGATTTAATTAATACAGCTTTTGTGTGATTATTTTGGGTCAGGGCGGCCGGGACAAACAAGTGGTTCCTTGCTACTACAGGCAATTCCACTACAGAACTCTAGATAGCAAAATCTAGGCAAAAAACTTAGAAAGTACAGAAGGCTACAGAAATATTTACTGCAGTAAAATATTTAGGAAATTATCTTCCTAGTTGCTGTGGCAAATGCTGCTTGGTTAGAAGCACCTATGTAAGGCTTACTGTGAAAAACCATCTTATACGTGCAGGCAGCCCAGGAGAGAAACCTTGATTTATAAGAATATTAGGGAAACAGAGATTCACAAACCTGCTTTCTCTCCCCTAAGCAGTGAGAACCTTCAACACTGACCCTTCAGTCCTATTCTAAATATACACCAAAGGAAGGCTTTTCAAAGACAGGGTAAGGATGCCAGTTAGACACAGATTCCAATCTCACCCCCCTCCCCCCATAGCAGAGGAAACTAAACTTTCTCCATCTCAGAATTTAAATGAGATCTTTTTTTCTATGTTCAATTAAGTAAATACCAAGATGCTTTAAATTCTGCCTTGAAAAGCATTTCACTTCTTACATATGCACTGTGTGTCAGAGAACCTAAGACAAACATCTTGTCCTTGAGGGATTTAGATAAAAGGTCTAAATCTCATACTTGGCCTCATTTTAGAGGGTCTTGTTGGAGACACACTTGATGTTTGAGGCACTGGCGGTCTCTGAAAGTAGTTTAAAGCAACCACTTGGCTCACACAGGACACACTCAGTGGCCAGGCATGCAGTCACCTAAGCTGCCCACTTCTCTACAGGAGGCTAGCACTTCTTAAAGAAACTTCTTCACAATGGGCTGGAACTTGCTCCCAGCTGCCACCACAGACAAGTATCATCCCTCACTAGGGACAACTAGAAAAAAAGCTCTCATGGATGGCATTGAAATACATTTCTAAGATGGGAGAATAGCCTTGATGCTCTGTTTGTTGTTGTTGTCTGGTTTTGCTAGGGACAGAGTCCAGGGCCTTGTACTTGTTAAGCAAAAGCTCTGCCACTGAGCTATTCCTGGTTCACAGTCTAACCCGAGTTGTTTTTTTCATGACCTCTGATCCCCATCTTAAGTCTGTATGGTGTCTTTTCTCCCCTATTCAAATAGCACAGCACTATGACTTTCCCTACTCAGTGTCACCTCTCAACTGATTAGGACAGTCTCCATATCCTAGGGCCAAAGGACAAACAGACACAAGAACCACTCAAGTGTGGGCGGATGCCAACAAGGCATACTGTCCATGGACAGCCATAGTGTGCTGGCTACTGCTATGACGTCATGCATGCCTAACACTAACAGGTGCCCAGGAGAGCCCAGACACATAAACATCAACTTGACACAGCTACCCTTACTGGGCTAGGGTAATTTCACTCATGGGAAACAGTGAGACACACCAGTGAGCCAGACAACCTCTTGCCCCACAGACGTGCATAACAGTTTTGTGCACTGATGTGAGCCTTTAATCTAGCACTTGGAAGGGAGAGACAAGGCAGATCTTGAGTTTGAGGCCAGCCAGGGCTACACAGAGAAACCATATCTTGAAAAATAAAACAAAAACAACACCAAAATGGTTTTGGTAGATAGGAGGCAATACTTTGTTATTATTACTATTATTTTTCAAGCTCATCCATCCCCAGGTGCAAAAGGAATTATGTGGTGCTGTCAGCAATCCAAGGTGAGCTCACCCCTCAATATCATCCAGGGTACAGGCTAGCACTGCATGCCCGGTGGAATGAGTACTACCTTGTAACAAAGATGGCTCACTAAGGGCACAGAGCTCACGGTTTTCCGCATCAGCTACAACACTAATGTCTTAACTCACTTTGCTGATACACTTTCAGAGTATATCACAGACAGAAAGATTTTATTATTGTTAGCTCATTTACATTTCAGTGCTGCAATAATGATGAAGGTATGCTGACTTCATTGCAAAGGCAAATCATATCATTTAAAATCTAATTTAAATAAATAATTAGTTGGGCTTGTGGTACGATACGATAAGTGACTCACAACCTCTCTGCAGGGACTGATGAAGAAAGGCTAAAATTATTTTCTAGTCATCATTGAAGCAATTACAGTAAGATATGTGCACTTCAAACAGGCTACTAAGGAGACATCAAGGTGGAGAAGGCATACTCTAGAGTGCTTTTATCACCTACCTTCTCTTAATATAAACATTTAACACCACCAGCAAAATATTCATATTCAATGAATATGAGAAACAATGAAGGAGCTAGAGGATGTTTCAGTGGTTAAGAGCTCCGGATGCTCTTCCAGAGGACTTGAGTCTGATTCCCAGAACCCACATGGCGGCTCACAACCATCCATAACTCTAGTTCCTGGGGATCCGATGCCCTGTTCTGACCTCCAAGGGCAACAGGCATAAATGTGGTATATATACATACATGAAGGAAGAATATGCACACATACAAATAAATAAATCTTTTTAAGAAAACCCAACAGAATACTATCATAATGGAGAAATCTCAGGAAAGTAATCAAATCACAAGTCCATCTGTTAATCAGTCTTTGGAAAACGCAGACCAAAACCATTCGACTTTTCAGTGGTTCAAGTTCTTTCTCAGAGACAACAGAGAGAACACATAGCTCGGTTGGTTCTCTTATTCTGGACAGAGGCAGTTTGTGTGTGCTATGCTGTGTTTCTGTGCCCATGACTTCCAAGCCCTGATATTTGAATCCCCTAACCCAAAGTGAACTTTAAAATAAGACACAGTTCCTTCCCTTTTAAAATTTTGTTGTTTTCTAGTGATACTGGAGACAAAACCTAGGGCCTCCTACTAGGTGAGTGTGCTAATCTGGGCTACAGCCACAGCCTGCACTGGGAGCTCTGTCAGTACAAATGATTACTTTTGGGCACTTAGTGTCAATGAAGAGTAAAAAAGGAAAACAACAACCAGTTGGTTGCATGCCCTTAATCCCAGAACTCCCAGAATTTGGGAGGCAGACACAAGCAGAACTCTGAGTTCAAGGCCAGCCTGGTCTACAGGGTGCGATCCAGGACAGCCAGGGCTTTAACAGAGAAACCCTGTATCAAAAACCAAGTAACAACAACAACAACAAAACCAAATAAACCAACACAGGTATTTTACAAGACAATTTTAAGCTTGGGGTGTGGTTATCTGTCTGTATCAGCAGCAATATGAACTCCAGCGCAAGCAGGGTTTTGCTGAGTTCACGTTGGAGGAAATACTGGGAAACTACAAAATCCTTCTGGTGATACTAAATGATACGTAAGATGGAGAAACTGATGTTATTTGACTTCATTGCCACACTGGTCATCTCAGTCAGGTGGTTTGACTGCTGGGACACTCTTCTATCTGGAGCATTAGCTCCATCTTCCCTGCAGGTTGCACGGAGGTTTGTGAGGCCTGCCTGAAGGGATATCATTCTACAAGTCTAAACGACCACTCTCCAGGGGACCAGATAGCATCAGACCTACCCTTCGGGCATGGACTTTTGTCTGTAGGTGCCACCACCAGAGCCAGTCTCACTGGATGAGGACAGGTTGCTGGGGGAGTTACGGCACTGGGATCTTGCCAGAGCCATGGATGAGACTGTCACATAGATGTCCGAACCAGGAGACAACCTGCAAAACAAAAACATGAAGTCAGCAACTCATAGAGAAAAAGCCCAAGGTGAGTACATGGCAGAGGACGTCATATAAATGCCACAAAGGCAGTGAGTGGCCTTGTGGAGATGTGAAAACAATCGAAGCTCACAAGAGAAACCTCCGGCTAACACCGCTCCTGAGGGAACAGCTGGAAAACGGACTTGCAAGGGGTGGAGTCCACAAAAATATTACAGGGGGAAGGACCTAGAAAACACAAATACTCCCAAAAGCTGCCAGGACAAACAGGTGGAGTGCTGTGCAGTCTCCAGGTCGGCAGAGCAGAGGATAAGGGAACCCCAGTGGCATTAACCAGCAGTTCCAGTGCCTCACGCTCCCCATCACAGGGCCACTGTGAAAGAATCCTTCTCGTGCCTGTTTTCCTAGCTCATTACTCAAAGTTCGCCATATTCAGGCCCTGCCAACTGGTTTTTATAATTTTGGTTGATAGTAGCTAAGAACTTCCACATGGAAAAATTCCTGGAATTGCACTGTAGGATTTTCACAGCAGGAATGTGCTGTCTTGGCCACAGCATACCGGTCAGCTGACTACTAAGGCGAGGCTGGAACTCTGTGGGCAGAACAGACAGATTCTCCCTCAATGTTCTCTACTCTAGTAGCCACAGGGACATCTGCTTGCTGACAACTGTGACCAGGCTTAGTAACAAAGCAACCTTATTTCAAAAGGGAGCACCTGCAGATGCCTGGACTCCACCAGTAGGGTGGGCTGTTCCCATGGGATAGCTGAGGAAGTGGGTTCTAAGTCATTCATCTCAGGCCCCAATAGGCCAGGTTTTATGTGAGCTGCTGTCCACAGAAGGCAGGGATGGTTTCTACTGATGAGATGGTCTGTACGGGTTTGACACGGTCAACAGACTTCTAATGAGAATCCATTCAGTTCCAAGCAGAGTGGAAACCCTGGGCCAGAACCTGGCTGATGTAATAAAGCCATTTCTACAGCTGAGTCTACAGAAGGGGAAGGAGTTTCGCTCAGAAGGTGGCAGAAAGGCTAAAAGAACCATACCAAGATGCTTTTCTAGTGGAGACAGAGCAAGGACGGCTGCTATGAGTCTAATTCCGAATTTATCTACGAGGCAGATCTGAGTTCTCTCAGGCTGTCTCCTAGACGTGGCTTCTTAATCCTCTTCTAATTTAAATCAAGCTTCTTCAAAAGGAACAGCTTTCTCCCTGTGCCACAAATGGAACTGTCCTCC
This sequence comes from Bramus lutescens, assembly GCA_001685075.1. Taxonomy (NCBI): domain Eukaryota; kingdom Metazoa; phylum Chordata; class Mammalia; order Rodentia; family Cricetidae; genus Bramus; species Bramus lutescens. Next base: position 81,015 of record LOEQ01000468.1, on the reverse strand, counting down.
TCTATTTGTTATATCAAGCTAAGCATCTTGGAACCATGTTTCCCTTTCTCTGTCTGATCTTCCAGGTTTAACTGTCCTAACCAAGCTGCGCATTTGTGTGCTACACACGGACTGTGTCCTAGCACCCTGGGTACTGGCCTTGAAAACATAAACACTGAATTCGGCTCCCACCATGACTGCCCCCTTGACCTCTTTCACCCTAATGGTCTCCGACTTCCAGGCTCCGTCCATGCCACCTCTCCAACAGTGACTAGAAGTACTCTTCCACCATGTCAACCAACCCCTAGAAGCTTCTCCAGAGTTTCCCTTTGTCTACAGGATAGACAACCCTGTCCCCATCTTCCAGGTCCTGAATCACCTGGCACTATTCTTCTCTCCCCTCCAGAGCCCTGTGTCTTGGCTCTGGATAGGCTGACTGTGGGCCAGAATTCAGAGAGCCACCACCCTCACACCTTCACTCATCTGCGGTCTATCTAGAATGCCTTCCTCTCTTCCTCCTAACCCCCAACTCCAGCATTATATCTATACGCACAGAGCAGAACCTCTTCAAACCCCACAGTGGCCTATTCTGTCTCCCTGCGACACTCTGTCCCGACGGCACAGAACTGAGCCCTATCTTTATTTTATATGCATGAATATTGTGGCTGTATGCATACAGGTACACCGCTTATATATCCCTGGTACCTGTAGAGGCCAGAAGAGGGTGTTGGATTCTAGAAAAGAGAGTTACAAAGGTTGTAAGTCACTGAACCTAGGTCTTCTGCAAGAGCAGCAAGTACTATTAATCACTGAGTTACTCCCAACCCCTTGTCCCAGTGAGGAGTTCTTATTCATGGAAGATCTAGGATGGCTAAAAAGTATTAGGTTTTAGAATTTGTAATTTGCTAAAAGCAGTTATAAGCCAATCAGTGTGCTGAGACAGAGATGGAGTTACAGGGGCTAAGACGACAGCAGAAACCATCACTGTCACAGATGCAAAGGGAACATTGAGGATGCTGCTCTAATATGAACTAGACAAGCAGAATACTGGTGTCTGGGGACTGTGATGGAAAGCCAGGCCAGGCCACCTCGAAGCATCTTGCCCCATCATCACAAGCCAGGCTCCCAGTGGTCAATGTTTGACCACCACAGGGTTTACCATATACACGCAGGGTGAAAGTATGATCCTCACAAGGGTCCCTCGGACACTTGCCCTGTGTTCCAGCACTTGCAGAGAAAAACTTGTGCCCACATGGCATCACCTATTCTGATATCACCACATGGACCTTAATGAGGATATCAGGGTCCAGGCTGTGTCTGCAGGCAGCTGTGTGCTTAGTGATTAGAGGAACCTAGTTGAACCTTGTCTAGGGTACTTTTTTTTTTTNTTTTAGATTTGTCTTTATTTTATTTTATGTGAATGGTGTTTGGCTTGCATTGCATGTGAGTCTGTGAGCCCTGTATATGCAGTGCCCACAAAGGCAGAAGAGGGCATTATATCCCCAGAGACTGGAGTTACAGACAACTGTGACCCACTCTGTGAGGGCTGGGAACCAACCCTGATTCTCTGAAAGAGCATCCAGTGCTCTTAACCACTGAGTCATCTCTCTAGTCCCAAAAAAATGGATATTCCTGTACTGTGTTCTCCTAAGATTTTTCTCAGATGTCTCAATCCATTCAGATACAACCAGGGCTGGAACGGAGGAGGAAGGGGGAAAAGAGCAAGTCACAAACAAGAAAACTGAGTAAGAATGAGGGAACAGCACAGATCCAAGGCAGCGTGATGCCACTTGCCTTCCTGCCCCAGAGTCTGCCTTCTATGTGCACCTAACATAGAGAGGCCAGATGTGTTTACATTTTGCACAGCTTTGATACTGTCCTGCAAAGAGAAAAAAATGCTATAGAAAACATGGGGAAATGAGGGTGACAGCAGGCTATGAGGGCCAATGGGACATCTAGGCAGCTGAGTCATATCAACGGGCATGGTGAAATGCTTACGCACATGGCTCCTTAGGCAAAGTTAAGACAGAACTTTTATCTTTGGCTTTAGAACTGGCTTTCTGTAGCCTGTTCTCCAAAACATACATTCAACTAAAACACTCCAAGCTCATTCTCAACATTAGCTCTTTTACTTGACAAATGTCTCAGAAACTTCTATTTGGTTACTGGAGTTGTCCCAAACTGAAAAAAAGTCTTTCCAGGAGGCTGGTGTTCATTCCACCTCTTTGCTGTATTTATGGAAGTCAATGGTGGCTTTGTTTTCTAACTGTTCACACACAGAGAACACGCATGGAGCAGCTGAAGGAAAAGCCACCCCAGTGTGTTTACATCTCCAGATACATGAACACTGGACAAAGAAAAATTAAAATCAGCTTTATTTCGTGATGCACAACACAACTCTGCTGTTCTCAATACTATGACTCTGATGGCAACATACCGAAGTTTAAAAGGCCTATTCAGGACTGTGTCTATAGAGCCAGACTGGTTATTGTCCTGCGAGCTTCCCTGCCACTCTGAAGTGTGCTCTGGTTGCCTAGGTGCCAGCAGGCCAGTTCTGCAGAGCTGGAGACTAGCTGTTGTTGGGCACTGTGCCATTCTGAAGGGATGCTCTGAAATGGGCAGCAGTCTCTTCTCATGGGCTCTCAGCACACTGACCTCCCTGGACTGTGCTGGGCCTAAGCACACTTGTTTTAGGAACTGCTGTGCTCAATACCTTAGAGTAAGGCCATAGAACGTTTTTCTCTAAAATAACTCTTCCTGCTTTGTTCTGTTTTAAAGAAACCAAAACACTGAATATTAATAACCACACAGGTTTAGAAAATGAAGATTAACTACCTTTTAATTGCTATAAAATCTATAATCTCACAGAAAGTAAATAATAACCTTGTATTCTGTGAGGGGGGCTATAGGGCATAACACTGGGTGTTGTTCCTCAAGTATTGCCCTAATACTTATTTAGTTATTTTGAAACAGGGTCTCACTGGCTGCTGGGGGTGAAGTCAATAGTCTTTCAGCTTTGAAGTCTGTGAATTGCAATAATGACCAGTGTTGCAAGATATTCTTATGGATACAATAGAGGCACAAATGTTACCAGCATAAGCAGCCACTTTCTGGCTGGATTTAAGGCCTGCTCCACAGGAGGAAACACATGCCTGGTACCACAATCTAGCCCAGGACCCATGGTTGAATCTATTATCATTTTGCTAAAACGACACAGTATCAAACTGCCCTCTAGATTCCTATCTCTCTACCCACAGATCACTGCAGTGCTCCGATGTCAGAGAAGTCTCTCTGTGCAGTGGGCAGTGGGTAACACAGAAACTCCTAACTGGTCAAAGGAAAGAGAAAAGTGAATGTGGATTGTTCAGCCACAAATGGGACATCTATATTAAACCCCTTCTTCAAGCTCAAGGACTACTGCAGAAGAGGCAGAGAGATAGCAAGAGCTAGAGGCCAGGGAGGAACAGAGTGAAACAGTGACTTCTGGACATGACAGGGAAACTGTACTCATGAACAGAGAGCAATACATGACCTGCACAAGAACAAGCCATTCAATGCTCTAGCATAGAGCGGGGAGAAATTCCTAAGTTCCCACTCCTAATTGAGTGTGTTGGCTTGAATGAGAATAGCACCCATAGGCTTGTATGTTTGACTACTTGACCCCAGTTGGTAGAACTGTTTGGTAAGGATTAGGAGTTTTCGCCTTGTTGGAGAAGGTGTGTCATTGTAAGTGGGCCCATGCCATTTACCAGGTCTCTATTCTCTGTCTCCCTCACCCCCACTGCTTCCTGCTTCTGGATCAGATGTTAAGTCTCAGCTACTGCTCCAGTGCCATGCCTGTCCTCCCTGGCAACATGCTCTCCGCCACGATGAAACTGAAAGCAAACACCTAATCAAATGCTTTCTTTATAAGTTGCCTTGATCATGGTATCCCTTCACAGCAATAGAAAAGCAACTAAGACACTGAGACAATTGATGGCTTCTTGGGGAGAGGAGTCAGTTTTCTCCAAGGGTGTGGTCCCGGGTAGGTGCACCACACTCCAGTGGAGTGTCTCACATCCCAAAGTTGGTGGGAAACAAACACTGATCTTGACAGGTTCTTTAAAAATAATAAAGATTAAAAAGTTTTTAAAAGAGGACATGAAGTTTAAGGGGAGGAATCTGGGGGGACTGGGGGCAGGGGAGGGATGATTATGATCAAATACTATGTGAAATTTTCAAAGGATAAAATTATACTAAAGAAAATTACCAAGCCTAAGTCCCAGATATAATAAAATAACCCATTCCTAGCACTGCCAATGGACCAATTCACAGGCCTACAGTCAGTATGCACAGTAGTGATTCTTAAGACCTACTGTTCCTGACAGGGACTGATTACGATTTACCAATCCATCAGTAAGGACTTCTCAATGCGCAAACAGTTAGTAGTATGATAGTTTCCTGAGTATTTAGGATTAATTACACTTCCATTTCCTTCTTTTTACTCCAAAGTGACAATACTGCCTAGATGTATCCAGAGACAAGGCCCTTTGTCACCCAAGTGCAAACGTGACTGATGGTAAAAACAATTGAGAGGGTCTCAAACAGCAGCTGTGACTGACAAATTAGATACCCAAGTCCATAATTAAGCACAGCATTTTACCACAACTTAGCAACTAAAATGCTATCTACTCAGGGAACAGGACCAAGTTATCTGTCTTCATCAGTCTACACACCAACCAGGACTCTTCCAGAATAAAATGAAATAATAAAAAAAGAGCTCTCTAAAGCAATTCAAGGTTATAGAATGACCGTTCTACCCAGTAGTTTCTGCACAGGCTGTGCTCAATTCAAGCAATCCATAGTCCTTTTTCATACATTCCTACTGTGTGCTCTGTGAAGAGCTGCTGCTGGCCCCGACCTCAGCTCATCAGTTGTTCAGCCAGGGTCTAGACACAGCTGTGAGCATTCACAAGCTGGGCACACACCATGGGTGCCTCTTGATAAGAATCAATTCTACAACTAAGGGTGATTCTGGAGGAGGGAAAAGAAAAACAAAAATAATTGTAAGCAGGACCAGTCACTTTAACTTGTGGGACCCAGCATATAGACGAAAACCGAGGTTCCCATGTTCAAACAGTAGCCCAAATTTCCAAAAACAATATTCCAAAGACAAAAGCAGAGCACAGACTTGGCTTAAGAGTGGGGCCTGTGTAACTGCACAGAGGTCTGAAGCTGACCTCCACTCCAGTGAATGTGACTGGAGCCCATTCAGTACATTAACACGAATCCATTTTCCTAATTTCTGTTGAGTGGTAGTGGGTTTTACTCAAGCAGCACATGGCCATGAAGTAGGCGCTGGAGTCAGATGGCTCAATGCCAACCTCAGCCTCATCACTAACCAGTTGTGATTTTGCACAACTTCTTTTTCAGTCACTGTGTAACCTCACCCACAGAGAGACTAATACAATCAACTGGGCTCATGAAAGGGTTAACTAAGAAGACTCATGCAAAGACCCAAAGCTGGTGCAGATAAACTCAATGGTCATCTAAAGAGCTTAAGAGAGACCCAGGTAAGATGTGACAGTTGAAAGCAAAGCATAGGGTGCCTGAGATCGATTACCAGTCAGACCTAGTTGGGAACACAGGGGAAGAGGAAGCTCTGATGAATACATTTGACATGGAAATTGACATGGGAAGCCAGGTCAGTCACAAAAGTCAGAAGGGCCATGTACGTGTATAAGGGGAAGCAGGGAGAGGGAAATGGAGAGGCCCAGCTGACTTGCTCCTGAGGACTGTGCAGAGGCGGGAGGGTCAGTGAAGGCTGGGCTCCAGGCATAGCACTGCTTTCATCACAGGCTCTGCTAGCAAGAGCCCGCTCTTCAGAACCAGAGGCTTCTGACAATTTAGACTTTTAAAAAGTAGCATGAAGTATAAGCTCTCAAGCTTAGAAGGAAAAAACTTAATCACAAAGGAAGAACTCAAGGGCCAAGGAGATGGCTCAACAGTAAAGTGTCTGTGAGTTCTATCCCCAGCACCACACAAAGGTGAGGCGTGGCCGGGAGTGCTGGTAGTCCCAGCGGTGTCGGTGCAGGGACAGTGCATCCCTAGGGCTTGCTGGCCAGCAGTCATAGCTGAGTCAGTGATATCCAGGCTCAGTGAGAGACCCTAGCAAAAAAAAA
>LOEQ01000468.1:27751-49662 GCA_001685075.1 Bramus lutescens | reverse complement strand
GTTCTCATCTACTTCCTGTCTGGTTGACCGGCCTATACTTCCTGCCTGGCCAATAGGCGTTTTATTAAAATACATGATTGACAGAATACAGACAATTCTCCCGCAACACCAGTAGTGGTCTGCTGTGATTCTAGCACTCAGAACAAGGAGATGGGATCACCAGAGCAAGCAGAGTACCAAATTCTGGGGTCAATAAAAGACCCAGACTCAATATATAAAGTGGAAAGTGAGCAAGGGGAACGCCCAGTGTCAACCTCTGACCTCCACACTCTCACACATTTATATTCAGGCATGCCTGCATTCATTCACAGATGCAAACTCACACACACACACACACATCTATATATATAAACATATAAACATGTGTGCATGTATATATAAATATGCATACAAAAATAAAAATAAAAGTTAACTATTAAATAATTTAAAGTATGTTATTGCCAGGAATGGTGGTGCACCCCTGTAATCCTTGTACTCAAGACGTTGAGACAGAGGATCACAAGTTCATGGCCACCCTGGGCTACACTGATATTGCTAAGTGGAGCAGTCATGAGCATAGGTAATATTATTGTCAGCAGATATAGTATCAGATGTCTGTTTTCTGTTGGCAATAAAACCAGGTGACTGGTTGTCTGTGTTTAAAACTGAGGGAAATTCAATCTAGGGAGGGTCAGTAAAAGTAAACAAAAATTTCCCACTTACCTTCACGGATATTGAGAACCTATTTCTTAGTATTTCCAATTCAATCAAGAATAGTAAGGGATTAACACTGGACAGCGAGGTTGCAGGAGGGCCTTCAAATTTTAAAGGTTTGAAAGCATGCTGTTACTTTCTCTTCCCCTAAAAAAACCCCACCACTAATGCCTAAATATAAACGATTTCCCAATCAGTGTGCCCACAAACACCTACAATAAGAGAAAAATATAGTCAGTTGAAAGGGACTGTTGAGACTAAGAGGTCCTGGATTCATGGGTCGCCCAGAGAACCTAAGAGCATGTACTCTGGGTAAGCTGAAGCCACCAACCACAGTTTTGAGGACTACAAGACTTGACTGCACTTGAGCGAATGGCACCTGGTATGTTTTCAGTGAAAGACAGAGCAAGACAAAGTCACTGGCATGCATCAGAGGCAGCAGTTCTCAAAATCAGCACACAAGCATTAGTGGGGGAGCCTCTTTAAAAGAAAACTCCCAGGCCACAACCAGCGATGCTGCACAGTGGGTAGCCAGTCTCAAAAGGAGTCTAGGTCCCTCACTGCGCAGAGAAACTGCTCCAAGCAGACTACGATGAGACTCATGGACATATTTAAAAACATGATCTAGAGCCTGGAGCTTTAGGCTAGAGCTTACTGGAGGATCTTCATTTTGAAGCTCATGAAAAACGCAAAAAATAAGCTAAATATAGAACAAACCAAAGATGAATTTTCAAAATTGCAAAATACATAACATGTAAGAACTCAAGAAAACAAAATCTCATAAATGTTAACGACCACCACCACAAATGACAATTATTACAATGAAGTGTCTTTCTCAAGTGCTCAAGGCTGGTCTTAAGAATGAAGAAGTCATCTATATAGTTAGAAGCCTGCTATAAATATCTGCCAATCAACCTGCTATAAATATCTTGCAAGACTTTGAGGTGAATGTGGCGGCTCTGATGTGTTCCAAGCTGATTTTAAGCAAAATCAATGATTTAGAAAATATACTGCCACTGGCATTTACTAACTGCATTTGCTGTCTAGGCATGGCTACCAGAAAGGAAAAGTTGTATGGATAACTTTGCTTTTCTACTTTTAGCCCGTTCTTTTTCTGAACACCTTTTGTTTTCTGTAATGGATTCTGCCTGACCAGCCCTTTTCTTGGCATCTTTAGCAATTCCACAGTATGGCTAATATTTTGGACAGTTTAAAAAATGGTTTCAAGAGCTTAGAGATTCAAAACAATGAGAACTTTCTGTCCCAGAAAAAAGTAACTCCTCAGTCCTGAGGTTACAAGTGCACGATTATAAGAACACGATACAAATGCAAACACTGCCAGAGAGAAAAGAACGTTTGCAGACCTACCAAGATACAAAACTCAGTGTTCTTGCTGTGCTTCTAGAGAGTCAGAAACCATCTAAATTCTTAAGAGGATGGCAATCTGGGAAATGGAAACAGAGTTGTTTTAGATCAGGATGCAGAGAATGCAGAGTGAGAAACCGCTATGTGAAAATGTACTTGTAGAGGAGGCCATGAAAGCCAGTGCAACTCCACAGCAGTTGGGTGGGCTCGATTCTTAAGCAGTAAACCCACCCAGACATTCCGTGTCATCAGACCCAAATGACCCACCTCCAACTCACACCATCCGTGAGCTGCACACAGTGATGAAGAACACTGCCACACTCAACAATTATGTCACAAAAAGGAGATCCATTAGCCAGTACAGTAGGGTCCATCTATAATCCCAGAACTCAGCAGACCGAGAAGGGAGAATCTCACTTAGAGGAGAGTTTGGGCCACATGGAGATATATTTTTTCTCAAAATCTCAAATAAAACTCCTATTATTCAAAGCAGAGGATACCAAGATAGGGCTGATAAGAATGTCCACTGTATAAGACCGTAACAAAGCAGTACTGCACTGCCTCACATTGGGAAGGTAGGGAAGACAGCTGTCAGCAGCAGCATTTCTACTTGAAGGGGCTTCAAGTCTGCAGAAACAATTTCCAGTTTCCAGGCACAGCCAACGCCACTGACCTCCTGACTGCTGACGTAACTCAGGCTTTTAGTAGTCAGAGGCTGAGACAATAATGGATGTGTGATCTGAATGAGGAAAAAGTTACCAGGCATTTAAACAACTTTTCCTGGAACACTAATGGTAAGCCAAGATAAAGTAGATGGCAGGGACATAAGCTTACTTGACTTTTGGAAACGGTCTAGCTTCAAATACCTATGGAGAGTGGAGGTGTAGCTGAGTGAGAGAGTGCTTGTCTGAGATGTGAAACTCTGGGTTTGAGCCCCAGTATCCCAATGTGTAAATAAATGAATATCCATCATGGTGGCTTGAAAGAGAATGGCTCCCATAGACTCATGGTTGAATGCTTGCTCCTATGTGGGAAGAATAAGGTTGTGCTGGACCTGGCTATAATTCTTACCTAGTTTGAAATACCACAATAGTTAAGTAGCTGTTTGTTTAAAATCTCTGTACTAGAGTCAGACTTCACATGCATGTAACATTTCCTCAGGATCTGGAGATGCTGAAGTCAGTGTGTGGAGCTCTTCTAGAACAATGGCGTGGCTCTGAGACATTTTTGGACTCTGGGGTGTCTGAACAAGGCAAAGGAGAGAAGTGACTCCCTACAGTCCCTCTGACCTCCAGACAGGTCTGCCACTTACGCACATGTGTTCCATGTCTCTCTGTCCCTGTTTCTCTCTCACACACACATACACACACCCAAAATATTAAATTTAAATTTTTGTTCAGTTAAGAGTTAAAAGTGTAGTTTCCTTAAACAGCACCTTCTTCTCTGTGTAGTTTTCACTCAGTGTCTAGAACTCTGAATGGCTCTGTGAGCCTTATACCTTTCCCCGTTTGGTGTAGGAGTTCCTTCTGTTTGTGTGTTGCTTTCATTGGTTAATGAATAAAGAAACTGCCTTGGCCTAGTTGACAGGGTGGAACTTAGGCAGGTGGAGAAAACAGTTGACTTACGACCCTCCTTCTTCCCGTCTCAGTCTCTTCCCATGGATCCTCTGCTTCAGACAGACACTTGTTAGAATCTTCCCAGTAAGCCACTGCCACATGGAGATATACAGATTAATAGAGATGAGTTAAACTAATATGTAAGAGTTAGCTAATAAGAAGTTAGAGCTAATGCCCAAGCAGTGTTTTAATTAATACAGTTTCTGTGTGGTTATTTTGGGTGTAAGCTAGCCGGGCAGCCAGGACAAACAAGGGTGCTCTCTTTGCAACACCCATTGACGCTCATTCCTAATAAAGAAGGATTTTTTATTTTCTAAAGATTTATTATGCATGTATGTGAGTACACAACATATGTATCTGGTGCTCCTGAAATGCAAGAGGGCACGGGATCTCCTGGAACTGCAGTTTTGCAGGTTGTGAGCTGCCATATGGATTCTGGGAGCTGAACCTGGATCTTCAGGAAGAGCAGCATGTCCTCTTAACCACTGCTCCATCTCTCCAGCCCCCAAGGTTTTATTTTCTTTATAAAGCCTGAGTAAATCTCGTCTGAAGCATCTCAGCTGCCCTTTATATACAGCTGAAAGGCTTAGGGTGGTACAGGACCTGCAGTGCCTTAGTGAGGGCGGGGTCTGAGGAATGCTTCATAAAGGGGCTCAGAGTCCCCCGTGTGCTGACTTGACAACCAAGCCTCATTCAGGAAATAACTTCCCAAATCACTGTCCATAACCACAGCTTAAAATGAGTAAGTAAGCAGCGTGGTGAGAAGTTTTTCTCTTTAGTGTGTGTGGAATTACCCAGAGTCTTTGCCAACCAAATCAGGGAACAGAAAGAAGGCCAAAAGATTCACTGCTAAACACTTCTTCAGAGAGCTCTTCCAGCCAACGGCATAGTCATCTGAGGCCCACTTGTTTACTGTAAGTCTCTAATTCTAGGACGAGAAGATGACTTTTAGAGATGAGGATGAAAGAGAAGAAATGGCTCAACTGTTTTCCCAGGCTTTCCTCTCCTGACTCTCTTGGTTCACAGTAAAATAAAATCTCAACCCAGTTAGCACATGATGAGTAGAACTGTCTCACCAGACAGTGTGGGTGTACAGAGTTCATGGGCACCGGGGAGGGAAGGTCAGAGACTGAAGGCCAAGCCCTGGGTTCACGGTCACGCCTTCCCTGAACACTTTATTAACCAACCATATCACCAGAACTGGCACATTTCCCTAATGCCTATTAGCTATCCAGCCACTGCATGTAAATGTATCCAAAACCAATTTAGCTTGCAGCTTGTGGGGCTTAACTAAGATGGCATGCATAGACAGATAGACAGACAGAATGAATGAATGAGAATGAATCTAGAGCTTTTTTTCCTCAGTCACAATTCTCACTATAAATTAGAAAATTTGATAAAACATGCAAACCAACTGGTTTCGAACATTCAACAGAAGACAGCATTAGATGGCTAGGAGTCCCTGGAGGTGGAAGGTGGTAACAAGGAAGTAAGTTGTGCTCTCTAATGTCCCCAGTTCTTTACCAAGGTGGACTGTTGGGACAGTGGCACAGGAGAGGCCTCTGAGGGGAGGGAAAGCTGCTATAAGGTGGAGTTCAGAAAGTCTAAGGAGATTGATACTTGCAGAGTACCCAAGAGGAGAAAATCTCAGATCCTGAACAAGGTACCCTTGAGTATTGAACTGGAAAACACATTGCATGTGTGCAGGGTTATTTCCTGAAAACCAAACAAAGAAAATAATTAGGGAAAGAGCTATCAGCTAATTATACACCAAACAGTGGTCACAGTTCAGAGTTGGAAGACAAGTCAATTCCAAACAGGCACACTGGAGACACCCTGTTCAACAGGATGGTAGTCAGGTCACGACACATACCTCAGGAATACCACAGCAGTCACCAAGCTTAACCAAGACCCAGGAAAACCAAGTGAATCCTTTGGGGAGTTCACTAATGTCAACACAAACCCCAGCACCACAAGGACAATAAAATCTAGGCACTCAGTGACCATAGTCACAAAATGAAGCACCTCATATATAATCAGTCAGATGAAGTAGCGAGGTGTAACTCAAACCAGGAAAAATCTAGCAACGGGAGGAAACCTAGTTAGACAGAAATAGAAGACTTTAACTGTTACAAAAACATTCTAGGATGTAAAGGACAAGATGAACTTAATGAGGCACAGAGAATGGAAGACACAAAACAAAATTACCAAATGTAACTTTTGGCCCTGCTAATTACCATACTTTATTGGAAGTGTTACTGGATCAAATTAATGTGAATTAAGACACTATAAAGAAAGGAGGAAAAGAAAGAGGAGTCTGAAGATGTGCTAATGGGAATTATCAAAACAGAAGCACAGCGGTATGGAAAACACTGAGCAAACAAAACCAGAGACTCAACAGCTTTGCTACACTAGTGACACACACAACCTGTGTGTGACTGGAAACCTGGGAGGCCAAACACACAGAAAAATAACACCAAATATTTCAATTTGGTAAACATTGCCTGTGCTCTGATACAGGAAAGAGTCTTTAAGTATTTTTGGGACAGGATCTTACACAACCAGGCTGGCTTCAAACTCCCTGTGTAGCCAAGGACAACACTGAACTTCTGATCTTCCTGCCTCTGCCTCTGAGCTCTAGGATTATAGATACGTGCTACCATGGCATTTTGTTTTCCTTCAAAGAATTATTGTAGTGAAAGGGGAGCGTAGGTCTGCTTTTCGTCCTGCCCGGCTCTGGCACGGCTACCTTATTAACCTGAAATAACACACAAATTGTATTCATTTAAACACTGCCTGGCCCATTATATCTAGGCTCTTCTTGGCTAACTCTAACATCTTGATTAACCCATTTCTAATAATCTGTGTANNNATTAACCAATGAAAGTAACACATAGACAGATGACCCTCCTACATCAAATTATAATCAAAGAGTTTCATGACATAACAGAAAAAGCTGGCCAAGGGTGTGAACGTGCACAGAGTGGCATCCTGTCTCCAGGTATATCATAGCTGGTAAGGGCTGCTCGAGTGTGCAGAGGCTGACTCTCTATTTGGGGCTTATTGCTACTTAATATGGGCTTAAACACAAGGCCTGGGGATTCTAATTTTTGCCCTGGTAACCTGTGATACAAGGGCTAATTCTGCATACTGTCTGCGTTGGGGCTTCTGGATGAAACACTTGTTGACCCTCATTTGCTTTAGGAAACATGGAGCTCTGCTATGGTCTGGGTGTGGTTTGAATGTGGCCATTCCCCAATACAGCAGCAGTAAGAGGCTATGGGGCCTTTTAAAGGCAGACCCCGCAGGTTGTTAGGTCACTGTGAGCAAGTCCTTAGGAGTGAGCTGTTATGACAGGATGGAGACCACCCCCTCCCATCTGCCTGGTTCCCTGTCTTGGTGTGAACTCCTCCCCTGTGCCCACAAATCTGTGAGGCTTTCATGGGAACACAGCAAACTCCAGCACCATAGCCTCACAACTCCAGAACTAAGCCAAGCCATTTGCTTTACAAATGACCTAGCTTTGGGTATTTTGACACAGCAAAGAAAAATAGATGAAGGCATACTCTGTAAAAGGGGAGAAATAAACCCTTTCTGGACCCTCTGCAGTGAGAAGGAACACTTTTGTGGAATGTATTACATAAACTGCCATGAGAGGCAGTTTACCAATCCAGGCCCACCTTCCTCTAGCTAGTTAGGATGTGGGGCGAAATACACACCAAGTGCTCACTTCAGTGGTCTGACGGCTTTATCAGCCACCACAGTGTGTCCCTGTCACTTCAGGGATGCCTTTATCACATCATCCCACACCATGAAGTGTTCCAGTCTGAGCTCTCACTTAGAGAAACAGAGAAGTTACTTCAGCGGTTCTCTGCGGTGACGACCTTGCAGAGCTGGACAAACTGCAGCATGCATGAACCCTGGGAGGGGGCTACCAGAATATCTGGACAAACACAGCTGAAGGGTATCTAACGGCTGTAAGTTGGACTGAACATTAACATAATATTGAGAGGCTAGGCTATTTATGGCTCTTCATATTCTCTTGCTGTCGTTTACAAGCTGGCAACAGTAAAACTATGGCAACAGGAAATCCTCCCTGCAGCAGAATTTATGAATGCTTTTCTGTTTTCATGACTCAATGCCTTATTTAATTTCCTGTACAGAAAACCGGAGAGATCGCTATAGACTACAAAACAGAAGTACTAATCCAAGACCCTCTTAAAGAAAAGCAGGCCACAGGTGTCTAAGGACAGTTTGTGAGATAAAATTTCAATATGTCTCTCTCCATACAGAGGCGCAGCAGAAGCCAACACACTGTCGCCCAAACCAATATTTGAGAGCTTAACTACCCTCCTGTAGGCTGTGGGGAATGGGGGTAGACAACACCGTCCTGTAGGCTGTGGGGAATGGGGGTAGACAACACCGTCCTGTAGGCTGTGGGGAATGGGGGTAGACAACACCGTCCTGTAGGCTGTGGGGAACAGGGGTAGACAACACCATCCTGTAGGCTATGGGGAACGGGGGTAGACAACACCATCCTGTAGGCTGTGGGGAATGGGGGTAAACAACACTGTCCTGTAGGCTGTGGGGAATGGGGGTAAACAACACCGTCCTGTAGGCTGTGGGGAATGGGGGTAAACAACACTGTCCTGTAGGCTATGGAGAATGGGGGTAAACAACACTGTCCTGTAGGCTGTGGGGAGTGGGGGTAGACAACACCATCCTGTAGGCTGTGGGGAATGGGGGTAAACAACACCATCCTGTAGGCTGTGGGGAATGAGGGTAGACAACACCGTCCTGTAGGCTGTGGGGAGTGGGGGCAGACATGCCCAATTAACTAAACTAACACACCTATCTTCATAGGGATCCCCAAAATGAACGAGCAGAGGGGAACACTATCTGGGGAAGGAAGAGAATGAGGAAGGGCAAGGAAAAGGAGACAGGAAGTGGTGGTAAATACAAGAAAAGGACATAGGGATACAGCAAGAAAGCGGCATAATAAACATCTAAAAAGTTTTAAGAAAAATGGAGGCTGGAGAAATGGTTCACTGGTAAAGTTCTTGCCATGCAAGCATGATGACCAGAGTTTACATCCTCAGAACCCATAGTAATAAAGTGACTGTGGTAGAGCAAGCCTGTGATAGAGCACTGAGGGGTGGAGACAGGCAAATTCCTGGCTCATTGTCCAGCCAGTCTAGTTTATGTGGTGAACTTCAAGTAATGACAGATCCTGTCTCAAAACACAGGGTGGATGCCTCCTGAGGAACAACATCCACGGTTGACCAGTGGCATCTACATTCACACATATATGTGCATATACCACAGTTGACCAATGGTGTCTACATACACACACATATGTGCATACACTGTATGCAACAGAAACAAAGAACTCCTAGACTTTAAAAGAATACAGATGGGGAAAGCAAGATGGTCCAGAGGTTGAAGATGCTTGCCATACAAACCTAGTGACTTGAGTTTGAACCCACATAAAGGTAGAAGGAAGCTGGGTGTAGTGATATCAGCACCGAGGAGGCAGAAAGGTATTTGTGAGTTCCAGGTCAGCCAAAGATACATAATGAGACGCTGACTAAAAGAGAAAGAGAGAACAGATGCCACAACGTTTGTCCTCTGACCCCCACAGGCAATTGTGGCATGTGTGGTGCACACACACACATATATACATACATACATACACACATATACCATAAAACCCATGTACACACAATATTAAAAGAATATAAAAGTAAACAAGAAAGTTATGTGAAGGTTGGCTGTGTAGAAGAGTACACGCTTATATAGCAAACCAATAAAAGTAAAGAAGTCCAGGTCTTACAATCAGATTAGTTCTGAATCTTTAAATCCCCTAACATTCAGTGATGGGTGGTGAACTCTGTGCTTCCACTCTGCTGCAATTGTGCACTAGCTCCACTCATAGCTCATGGACAGCAATGCATTACAGTCCCCTCCCAGCCATTTGGGTGATGGTCTCTGACAGTTCTAGCGCTCTAACGCCCAGCCTGTTTCCCCTCATTCACCAGCAGCTTTCTGCAGGAAGCAGCTGTGCTGTTTTCTACATGATTTTGCAGATGCATGCCAGCGTGGCAAGGGCAATCAAGCATAGCAAGAAGGTAAGTATTTCTTACTTTTGGTGTCAAGCTGAGCACGATACTTCTCAAATCCTTTGAGCCGGACTCGTTCTCCCAGAAGCTGAAGGAACTCCTCAAAGGCTGGGCCCGCAGACTCGTTGTTATACATCTCTTCCTCGGTGCTCTGGCCAGCTCTGCAGTACATGATGCCCACTTTCTGCTGATAGTTCAGCTGTGGAGACAGCCGATATGGTGACACAAGTAGCGACCAGCATACTCTACCCTCCCGCATTGACAAGTCCTGCAGGGCACAGGCCCAGCAAGCAGCTAGCATCCTTCCCAGGAAATCCTTTTAATTCTTCTGTCTTGGACCCCAAAACTACAGTGGGACAAACTGTAAACTCCCTGACCTTAAAAAAAAAAAAAGACAAAGAAGTGAACTGGACTTGCTGCATGTCATGTCACAGCATCACAGCAGATGGAGGGGGTTTCAGGAAATTTCTTTCATGATTTACAAACGATGAAAGGTTGATGAATAGCCTGACCAAAACAGCCAATTAATCAATGATCTTTCCCTGTACAAATCTGAGGCCTTTACACATTTAAAAGCAGAGGTCTATTTATCAAAACATACTTTGAAATAAATTGTTTTAAATTAAAAGGCCCATTAATAAACTTAGAATTTAGGAATTTAAGCAAACCTGCAGCAGCACCATTTGTGACCCTAATGTAGACTTGGGTAGAGCCCAGTGTCACCAGCACACAGCTAGAGAAACTTCCCTTCCCTTCCAAACTGTGCTCCAAGGCAAGAGCCTGAGAGGGATTCTGGAGGGACTGCTTAATAGCAGATCAGCTAAGGGCAAATACCTTTCACACTGTACTTAAGGCGAAGCAGTCCCAAGACTGAACTATGAAATAACAGTAATCAAGACACCTTTTCATCACCGAAAAGCTCTGTCACCTTAGAAACAACTCTCAGCAAAAAGCAAGTTTGCACTTAAAAATATGGACACTGAGATCTAGTGTGGCCAGTGCGGAGCTCTCAAACCGTGTCCACAGATGCTGAGATGTTATCTGAGAAAAGGGACAGGAGGGCCGAGGCTGTCAGCTGGTGCTTGGTATGTGTTTGCCTAGCATTAACTGTATTCCAGCCTAGCATGCATAAAAGCTGGCCCCCTATTTCTGAGCTCAAACAGCTCTCTTACTTCTGCCTCCTAAGCAGCCCTGAGTGTAGGTATGGCTCCCAGCCTGGGAAGGTGTAGTTTTAGTAATCAGCATGTACTGATTGATTTGCTATCTGTCAAACACCACATACAATATGGAACGCAAATTTATCATCTGATTCCCAGAACAGCTTACCAGCTTGAACTCACTCATAGGACAGGAACAGTAATTTGTGCAGCAGGTAGTCTCCCCCCATTTTTTTTTGAGGCAGGGTCTATGTGTAGCCCCAGCTGGTCTGAACTCCATATGTACACCAGGCTGGCCTTGATCTCGCAAGAGACTAGCCCTTTACTTCCCAGTGCTAAGCCTGCCTAACAATCTTGTTTTATGCTGTATCTGCCATTCCACACGTGGGTCCAAAGCCATTTATTTATAATTCTCAAGTTGAAGAATAAATCAATTTAAGCAAACATACTTGGCAGCAAAAACTGATAAAGGATTGACAGTCTAACTTTTAATTTATTCTTCTTTGCATGAATATTCATATATCACTGCATAAATATTCATGTGTTTGACTGTGTGGGGTGCTATCCCATATCACACTGGAAATATTAGCATGTTGTGCATGTATTTTATTAACCTTCTACAATTTTAAAATTTCTGAATTCTGAAAGCATATTCAGGCCCTGTCATTTGAGGCCTTGGGCCTTTATCAACGTTCTAAATCTCATGGTTCAGAAAGAAATCCTTTGCTTGGTTTTCTTTTTGTCTTGCTTAGGTGACAAGAGAGTTCAACAGCCTCAGACATGAGTTCAACTGCACAGGAGCCACTCTGCTTGCCTGTCCCTCCACTTATGGGGACAAAGAATCTGCCAAAGTAGATAAACCAGTGCCGGACTGTGGGAAAATAGCATGTAAAGTGGCAGTACCCTTGCCTCACTTCAACTGGAACAGGCAGACATTTGGTTGGCTTGTTTGTTTTGTGTATCACACTTAGGGGGGAGGAAAGCAAACAAAATATCGATGTAAAATCACGTTTATTTCAAGCCCTATCTCAGCTCAGCTGGCTGGTCCAACTGTCAGAATGTGGCCAATGCCAGGACAGAACCCTCACAGGGAGAGGTTGCAGCCTGGTTTAGAACCAAGCTGAGTGTCCTATTAGGTCTTTGAGAAAGACTAGAGAAGGCAGGCTCTGTCCGTTACAAAGGCAATCCTTAGCACAGTCAGTTCCAGGACTGGGTCTGAGTGGCAGGGGCTCCTCCCTACAGGGAGAGGCATGAGAGATAGTGATCTGGAGACAGGATGGAGCTTTCTTTGAGTTCCACTGTCTGGCTGTGCCTCCAAGATCAGCCTGAACAGACCACAAATACATAATAAAAGTCACCCTGCTCGGTGGGAGACATTTTATCATTCTGGGTTTGTAGGTGATTTTAAAGAACTTCTTCCAGGCCTATAGTTCCACTGTGAAATTCAACAGGATTCACTTATTGTGTTAAAAAGACTACACTGTGGAATGAGATAAACAGGCAATCTGAAGGTAGGAGCCAGCCAGACTCCAGGAGAGGATACAATGTGCCTTCTACTCACTTACCGGATACTATGGTCAGTCCCACCCACAGACAGACAACCAGGGGCTTCTGGTTTTGCTGGTTTGAAAGGAAGAGCTTTAGAAGAGGACTAGGAGATCTGCAAGATTGTCACATTTTCTTCCGTTTAACAGTGTGCCAGATGCCACCTGCTTGCTCTCCTAAACTGACAATATGACTATAAACTTGATTTCTGTTCCAATTAAATCCAACGTAGGTAGCATTCTCTGAACTTGAGACTCCTCAAATCCTTAGCTAGTGACAATACTTCCTGCTGGTATTTGTGGCACTGTGCAGGAGTTAGGGAAGTGTGACACAAACACGCCCAGAGAAGGGACAAGTGCCAGTGACACCTGTGTCAGTATCTGTCAGTGCCGCAAGCACCATGAGATTGCTAGGAGTTCAAGGAAATGGATCTTTGTCTTCTCTGAGAAGCAAAAATGTATCTGTGTGGGCTATGAATGGGAATATATAATATTTAAACATAAAATGCAAAACAGCAACAATGACCTGGTGTGTCTATGCAGTGTTAATTTTGTTGGTGAGCATGTCTGGGTTTTTCAATAATAGAATACAGTTTCTGTGTCTCAGACAAGTTGCTCCTCTGGGGCCCTGATCCAAGTGTCTGGTCACACAGCAAATGTCTATTTGTTGTTTTGTTTTTTTCTTGTTTGTTTGTATTTTGAGACAGGGCTACTACTTAATGCTAGCCTGGGACTCACTCTGTAGAGCAGTCTCACCTCAAACTCACAGAGGTCCACTGTCGATGCCTCCTGAGTGCTGGGATTAAAGGTGTGCACCACCAAGACCAGCAATAGGTGTTCATGTCTATAACAATTGTCAGTGGTCAGTCCAACAGGGCAAAAGCTGAATCTCAGCAAAGTGGAGCCATTTTCAATCCGTTTGGTACTGATCGAAACCAACAGTACCAAACTGGTTCCTTTCACAAAGAATCGAGAAACACACAATGTGAGCGTTCTTGAATTTTAATATACGGATACTCAATCAGTATTCCACTGAAATATTCCAAAATCCAAAAAGAGCACTGCATTCTGAAAAGGTTTGTTTCTAGGCACTATGGTGAAGTGACCGGACTCTCAAATTCTTGGATTCCTGGGAGGAGGGCAGATCCAGCCAGGGCTCAGGACCAGCTGACTACATTTCAGTAAGGTGGCTCTCAGGCAAATCTTAGGAAGTCTTGTGTTTCACCCACATTTCCAGCAAGAGCCACAGGAACATTGGGGTGGCCATCCCCACAAGGACAATCATGATTTTACAAACCTTTAGAATTAAATGTCCAATCTAGATGTTTATGAAGTGTGACATATCAAGAGATCTTTCATTGCCACAGTTCTTAAAGCATGGGATGTAAGTTCTCTGGGGTCTCTATAGACTCTAGCCTTCCTGTTATCCTCCTGAGAGCCAATGGCCACATCACATCAGTGGCACCAAAAACCCTACCAGCACTCAGCGTGTACAGAGAATGCAGGGAGAATTATGGGGTGAAATCAGGTACTTTATCCACCTAAGACTGTGGATGACAAACAGGTTCTCTCTCTGAGGAGGAGGAGAACCACTGACAGACAGGGAAAGTCCCAGCAGCTTACTAGACCTCCAAGTGATACTACTGTGGCTGGACAGGCAGGACAGCATCATTCCTACCCTCCTTGTGGCTTCAAAAAATGCAGGTAAGCCTTAAAGAGACCACCTAAGTATCCAGTGTCTAGTGCCACACTGTGAGAAACAGGATCCACAGAGATGTGAGTCCAGCTCCCCAACCGTCTAGCAGGGCCCCCAAGTGAAAAGAGGCTATTCAAACATCTTCTGTTGATGGTTTTAGTCTTTTAATTTATAAAATCTTTGAAAAGTTTTGTCTATGCATATTAGGACTCGAAAGTATTTGGTTTCTTCCCATTCCAAACTGGGAGCCGGGAAGAAAAGCCAGGACCTTCATCACTGTACCATCCACAGACCCCAAGATCCTCAGCCAGTCTACCTCCTAAGCCTCTTCTGCTTTCATTACATATTACATCCAGGATTGTTGGCTGTGTGAGCAGAAAGAGTGGGAGGCATTCTTCCATCTTTTCAGCAGCAAGAATTTGTTTTTAAAATGTTCTTCCATTGAGTTCCCTGGTTAGTTGGGTTGGGGGGGGGTCTACAAGGAGTTCCTTCGCTTGCTGGGAGAGATTCACGGACATTGTTCACTTTGGTTTAGTCTCCATAAACATAACTCTCTCGACTTCTTCCTAAAGATGAATCTCTATTGTCTCCCAACAAGAATGGCAGAGACTGGGAAAATATCAGCACTGGAAAGTTGTAAAACACTGGTTTGGAATTTTGTCCTCATTGGGATACAAACAAAAATCCAGTGCAAAAGAAAGGGAGGGAAGGAAAGGTATATTGGTAGGAAAATACTTTCAAAATTAT
The DNA here is from genome assembly GCA_001685075.1 of Bramus lutescens. Classification (NCBI taxonomy): domain Eukaryota; kingdom Metazoa; phylum Chordata; class Mammalia; order Rodentia; family Cricetidae; genus Bramus; species Bramus lutescens. The sequence goes on along the minus strand of LOEQ01000468.1, from coordinate 34,725 downwards.
GTGCACTTGTAGATTAGGTGCTAATCTATTTTTATCTTTGGCATAATGCAAACAAAATATTCCACACACATAGTCTAAAGTTATTCTAAGATATATTGTGCAAAATTTCTCCAAAAATATAGATCTGATGGTATTAAGCTGATAATAAATATATCTAACTTGACATTGAGATGAATTTCAATTACACAGGAAAAAGTCTTCATTAAAGCATATTCCATAAAAGACTGAAATCAACTCCAAGAATCATCAACAGAGAAACACATAATTTATTAGTGGCAGAGCAACACAATAGAGTATTAAGCAGAGTAAAAATGACTAGACTTTTGCATGCATGGAAAGGTCGATAAAACATACTAAGAAAGCAGGAAGTGTCCAAGGGAACAGGGAAGTAAAACCCCACATGTATACTGGGTAAGAAAACACAATAATAATGTGCAGCAGGAATCCATGAACATGCTACCATCATGAGCAACAGAGAAGAACTGATATTCTCAGGGAAGTGTGGTCCATGATCTGGATTTCTGGGCTGTTTGAAGACACCACATCAATTATATGAGAGAGAATACCTAACTTTTCACTTCAAAGTTGAATTTCAAAGACAACCCCGAATTTAAAAGCAGGAAGGGTGAACTGTGTGCCCAACCAGCCACCCATCAGGCAGAATGAGCCCTTAATGTCTATGGCTCTTGCTTGCCGCTCTCAGTCACGACAAACTGCTTTCTTGCTATAGCATTGGTTCCCCAATGCTGCTGCCATCAGCGGCATTACCCACAGGGTCCCCCCGTCCTGTCATCCAATCAAGCCGCATTCAGGCAAGCATGAATGGGGCTACCAAGAACAAACTGTTCTGATGACTGGTAAGTGCACATCCTCCCTGAGGATGCAGCAGGAGCCACCTGGTACCATACATAAGAACATCACACATGCACCAGGTACCCTCATAATCGAAGAGATTTTTCAATTCTGGGGATGTCACTGTTCTGCCAAAGCGTCCTTCACAGAAAATTGGTTTTAGATAGAATGTTTTCCCTGTGGGTCATTTTTTCAAAATAGGCCACCTGAATAAAGACGACAGTTGCTGGTCCAACTCATTTAGCCTCACAATAAGATAATGAACTGTGGCAGTGAACAGGCAAAGTCAGTAGAGTTCCATTCAAAGGATCAGTGCCATCCATTACAGAAAAAGCACTGCCCTTTCCCTGACAGTCATTCTGCACATGTGCTGCAGGTGCACAGTAAGGTGACCACACTTCCTCTTTAACTTCTACAACCTGAAAAGCAATTGTTTTCAAAACTGACCAACAACACATTTTCATTTTGAGTATTTTTATTGAACACCTGTTAAAATGCGTGCTCATTAGGCATAGTCAGCACTGAGTGTGTGTGACTAGGCATGTCCTAGTAGAAGCAGGGCTGTCGACTCCTTCTACACAAGCTGCTAGTGTGGCTCTGACACTGGTAGGCCAGCCCTAGTCTATGTTCTTTGGGTTTACTTCACACTGGATACCGGAGCCTCCAGCAGTAAGACTTGGATTCCTCTTTACAGGCACCTCCCCACTAAAGAGGAGGACAATGGGACAAGCAGCACGGGGTTAAGAAGGTGGGCTGGGACATCTGTATGTCTGGATAACTCTTGTAAATGAGTTCACACATTACCTGGATTAGTCACTCCTCAACCAAAATTTTCTATTTTTACTGCCCTCCTGCATGTGTTTCGCATTCCTGCTCAGTGAGCCTGTTTGTTGTTCTATTAACACCTTAAGCCTCTACTTTGTTCAGGCCCAAGCCAGCCTCTTCCCCTTCGGGAGGCACCTCATCCTGATCCTGTCAGCCAATCTGCATCCACCTTTGTTTGAAGGTATTATCAAGCCCAACCTCTGTTTTCTTTATTTTGTGTTTGTTTTTGTTTTCGAGACAGTGTTTCTCTGTAGCTTTGGAGCCTGCCCTGGAATGAGCCCTTCTAGAACAGGGTGGCCTCGAACTCACAGAGGATCCACCTGCCTCTGTCTCCTGAGTACTGTGATTAAAGGCATGCGCCATCACAGCCTGGCTGTCTGACCTCTGTTATAGTAATGTGTGACCTTGCATCTTCATGGGTATGGGCTGTGTACTAGCCTATCTATTTTCCACAATCCTTATCGATCATCAAAGACTGGTATGTGGGGTGCATCAGGTGTGCTCCCCTGTGAAGTGCAGTATTTCATTTTTAATAGGTGTGCTCTCATAGGAATTTTGCAAAGATTAAAGGAGATAACTCATGAAAAGGTGACTAACGAGTGATCATTTTATAACCATCAATAAGAACTAAGGTTCTCTGACTCTTTTTCAAGTGCCCAGTGTTGTACTGAGTGTTACACATTCCTCAACTCCTGCAAACTGGTCATGACACAATCTCTCATTTCCCATGCAAAAAAATAGATAGGATAGGCAGCTTTCAATGACTAGTGGAGAAAAGACTCTGATGTTATTTAAAAGTGACTGAATTGGTCATACAATTTAAAAGTTCATGGAATAGATACTGAAATTCCTAGCACTTCATAATTTCCTTTAAGAACAAAAGTAATTCAAGCCAAGAAAAAGTAAAGTGAAACTTGCAATTCTTAAGAAGGCAGTATATACAGATCTATAGCTAACTAGTGCTCAGCCTCAGACAGAGGTGAGACAGCAGAAAATGCCCCCAGCTTCTGGGGCCTCAGTTGCCTTAAACATAAAACAGGCCACTGACTGGAGCAAACTGCTCAGGAACATTGTGAGGATGAAAACAGGCAATGCTGGGAAAGTGATCAGGACGTGGTAATAGTGCAATGCACACCTATGCAGTCTGCTTCTACCCTACAGATGCTTTCAGTTGGGTAACAAAAACCTGACAGTAAGGCAGGTGAACAAAATCCAAAGTTGGACATTTCCTGAACCCCAATAAACAGTAGGCAAGAAACTCCGCCAACTGAATTATAGTTCCTCATTTTGCATAACAATAGAATTAAAATGGCCTTTCAGAAAGAGTGAAAACACCCAAAAGATTGCAAGGGGAATGGGAAGAGACTCATTAAAAGAGCATATATTCATGTAATGAGTCTCTTCAGGAGTCAAAATGCCTCCCTTCACGCCTGCATGCATGACTCTGCCAGTCAAATGACAAGCAAGCCATTAGATGCTTGTGCAGCATTTGTTACATACCTTACAAAACCAAGGTCCATTTCTGCTTTATGTATGTGCAAAGAGAGAATCAAGCACAAAGGATTTGAAAGGCAAAATATAACAATATAGTTAACGAATTTGTGTTTTCTTTTTCCAGGCAAATTAACAGTTTAATATGGGGGGAAAAGATAATACAGTGAGATTTAAAAGATTCTTTCAGTGAGTCCCGTTTCCTGGTATCACATTGAGAATCTAATACAAGGACATACAAAAAGCCTAAATTAAAATGACAGATGGAAAACAGAAGTGCTTGGTAATGCTATGAGTGCTGTGCACTGCACTTGCCCTTCCTTCCTCCCTCCCTCCTTCCTTCCTGGACCCCAGCCCAGAAGGCTGAGCATGGGGACGAACAGGACAGAAGCAAAAGAAGAACAGTTAAGTAAGATGTGGGGCTGCTCACCACACAGAATACCATGCTTTAATTGCTAGATTCTACTGCCTGGCGAAAATGGCTGCCTAACATTAAAATCTTATTTTATGGGATAGCATATTTAAGACACCTTTTTCAGAATAAAATCAGGGAGAGCCACTGATAGCCATATTATAATGCTTAACTAAAGAAAACAACTACCATATATTATAATTAGTAATTTATGAAGGAAGAAATATTTTAGAAAAGGAAAGTGATAATTACATAATAATGGCAATTCTGTGAATGAAATGTAACTGAGTTGAACTCATTATGGCATTCCATTTATGTTTCCTATGCTGGAGGGACCAGGAAGCGCTCATAACCATCTGCGGCCCAACACTGCAGTCACTAAAAGGACACAAAATGTGCCAGACGTCCCATAAAGATCCACAACTGGAGCATGAAATTTTAAATTTAATATGTTTAAAACAAGGGAAATGGTAATAAAACACCTTCTTTATATGAAGTAACCTGTCGTGCAGAGACTGAGAAGGTTAAGTATATGACTATGTTATCAATGCCTGAGTGGGTTTATGCCTCCTGGGTAAGTGCAGTAATTTGAAATAACTGAACTAATAAAGCTGAACACAGCCATCCCAGTTCTTCCTCCTTTATTAATGTCCAGGATATGTGCTAGGAGACAGTGCTCAGAGTACTCCAGCTCATGCAGCAGCCACCTTCTAATGCATTTAATTTACTCCAAAGTTACACACTACGAAGATGGACACCTGAAGGGACATTAGCTACCATGCATTGTGCAGAGCGCGAGAGAAAAAGGAGGAGTCAAAAAGCTACATCAGCTACTGGTTCATCTTATATGCCCACTGAATAGAGAGAAAGACTTAAAGTACCTTGAATTGGGTGTTCAATTTCAGTTTAATAAAATCAGAATTTTTGATTAAGAAAATGTAGAAAAAAACTTGTTCACAAAATGCTATTCAATACCTGGTCAAAATTTACATGCAATGTTCAAGCTACTTTTACCCACTTCTAAGGTAGAATGAGGCTAAAATGCTAAAAGAAGTTAGAAGATTATCTGTGTGTTCAGATGACTCCAAGCAGAACGTGGCCTGCACTGTCAGATGGCAAGGGTTTCAAGTCACAGCAGCGCTTCCTGTCTGTAGCTTCTACACAGATCATCTAATCACCCAAGCACCTTGACCAAAGGACATCACGACTGGGGACAGAAAATGGAGGCAGCAATCTTTAGCATTTTATTGATGCTACACCCTAGCTTCAAATTTCTACACTTAAAATTCCATGATAAAATGCATCTTTGACAATACTATGAAGCTGGGCAGTGATGGCACACGCCTTTAATCCCAGCACTCGAGAGGCAGAGGCAGGCGGATCTCTGTGAGTGTGAGGCCAGCCTAGGCTACAAGAGCTTAGTTCCAGGACAGGCTCCAAAGCTACAGAGAAACCCTGTCTTGAAAAACCAAACCAAACAAGACAGTACTATGAATTGCAGATTTTCTAAACTCTAAGCTTTTAGGAATGGCATGGTTAATAGCTAGCAGCACAAACTTGGAGCAGATGACTGTGTTTGAATGCTGGTGCCCTAACTTACAAATAGTGTAAAGCTGAGTTTATTACATAATCTCTCTGTGCCTCATGTTCCCCATCTCTACAATGGGGATGGTAAGGGATGGTAACAGAACCATTCTCTTGAGGTTGGAAGGTAAAATGGGATAACATACTTGAAACACCCACAACAGAACCTGTTGAACACATTCAATGGTGCTTGCCAGTATCATTCTAATTATTAGTAATGTAATATTATTATAGCTACCATTACTTTTCATACTGCCATGACTTTCCCCCCACATACTCAGAAACCCATTACATGCGCGGGTGACCATGGAAAGAGCCGAACATGGCTAAACCCTCTATCTGCCAGCTTCGACACTTAGAAACCGGAGAAGTGGCCAGATGAGCAATCGCAAGGAGTATCCTTTATACTAAACAGCACAGCTCTCCCCACCTAAGAAGAAATACCACGGACTATTCTGGAAACCTAGTAGGGAACCCAAGCAGCAAGGATGGGCTCCCGCAGTGCCACACCTACCCCTTGCTCGTCCAATTTCATGAGCTGCTCCGTGACTTTGGGTGTGTTGAAGGCCAGGCGCAGGCACTGCACGTTGAGCTCTGGGATCACATGCTCCAGCACCTCTTTCAGAGGCAGCCCTCTGGCCGTTGAGTGCTTGGCTGTGGAGGGAACGGCATCCTCCAGGACAGACCCTCTCAGCGTCATGAGCTATAAGAGAGAGAGGACTATGGTGAGGTGTCACTATGCATGAGATACTGAATAGCCATGGGCTCTGGAGGCCTGGGCAGCAGTTCTGTCCAGGCTGTAAGATGGCTGCCAACTGGGCAGTCAGTGAAGTGGAGGAGAGAGAGAAGCGATACAGAATACTCAATGCATGAAAAATGAGGTCAATACTTCTAAGAAACTCCACACAAGGTCAAAGAACTCATGATATATTTATTATAGCATTGAGTTGTTCACATAAGTGGCAACAGTAGCCTGTCCTCACAGGGACCACTAAGAACAAGGTCTCTGCGTTACTGCACAGTACCAGGGAACAAACTACAAGATGGGGGAGGCCATCCAGAGACACGCAAGAATTCTCAAATGTGTATAGTGTACTTCATTGGTTTTTCGAAACAGGGTTTCTCTGTGGCTTTGGAGCCTGTCCTGGAACTAGCTCTTGTAGACCAGACTGGCCTCGAACTCACAGAGATCTGCCTGTCTCTGACTCCTGAGTGCTGGGATTAAAGGCATGTGCCACCACTGCCCAGCTCGTATGGTGCACTTCTTAAATGACACAGGTGGGGGGGGGTAACACTTTGCATTTCCCAACATGTGACTGAGAAAAGCTCCTTACATCTTATACCAGCAGTGATTACATAGTCCACGGCAAGAGAAATTACTTCTTAAACTATTTCTAGCTATTATCAAATATAACCTCAAGCAATGGCACCCTCTATTAATAGGGATTTGTTATAGAAACATAAACCCATGTATAAAGCCTACAGTAGTCTTGTGAATTTAACCAATGCTCGATGATCTAAGAAATAAAACAGATTTCCATTAAATAGGGAATAAGGTGACAGCTGACAGAGTACAGAGTACATGTTTGGGGATGTGTGTGGCATTTAACAGGAAGAGGCATGAGAAATACACACGCACACAAACAATTTAGGTAAGATTATTCACTGAAGAAAACAAGACAATCTGAAGGCAGAAAAGAAATGACAGTGGCTCAGGCCATTAGAAAAAAACTTCAGGTGACATTAGACTTTGGTTACAGGAAAAAAAGAAAGAAAGGAAGGAGGAAGGGAGGAAGGGAGGGAGGGAGGG
>LOEQ01000468.1:3787-18612 GCA_001685075.1 Bramus lutescens | reverse complement strand
GCACAGTGCGTGGCAGTAACCACCTCATTCTTTCTCACATATTTCACACTATTATTTCGAGTTCCTAGATATGCTGCCGTCATTACAGGTTTTATCCTATTAACTTTGACCTCTAATATTTTCATTCCCAGAGAATCTGAAGGAACCCTAGGAAGGTGCCTGAGAAGAACATGGGTTTCCCTGGGCTCTTCATTTCTGCCTTCTGGGTTCAATCAGTTCCCATGTTTTGTTTTCTTAGTACGAATATTAACATTGAAGAAGATAAAGCTAGAAGATCTCCATACTGTGAATAACAGCAACAGAAACAAAGGTGGGAACGAGCCTGTTTTTTAAACGAAATCTACGGTGGCAGAAGCAGAGGAAAGAAAAGGTCAGGGGTTAAAGAAACTTGAGGTGTGCCATTAGAGAGTCTCACAGTCTCATCCCCAAAGGGTTTATTCTAACTGTGAGGGCAGAGCTTCTATGAGAACTAAGTGCCCAGGACTGGTCACCATAGTAAAAAGGTCAGGGAACCCATTGGGACATCTGCACAGGGACGGCTGCATGCTAGGGTTCTGTCCCAAGGCACTGAGCCTGTGATTACTGATACGCAAGAGTGAGTGCCCACACTTAGGAAATGTCAGGATTCTGAGGTTCTAAGTCACCTCTCTGCAGGTAACTCTGGAAAATGGGGCGGTGGACATGGTGGTGCCCCCCAGAATCCCACACCTGGGGACATGTGACAGGAGGATCAATAGTTGGGTGAGACAATGAAACCCTGTGTGGAAAGGAAGGAGTGAGGGAAGGAAGGAGGTTTGCTGGCTGGCTGAAGGCATGGAGAGAGTGCAATCGAGTCTTGCTGTTTAAAACTTTTGAGGGAACGGAGACATATTTCAGTGGGTAGACTGCTTGCCTAGCAATCTGAAGTCTCTGGTTTCAAACCCTAGAACTGTAAAAATCAACCCACCATCAATCAGTCAACCAAAAACAAAACAGTATTTGCTTAAGCAGGCTCCAACAGTTTGCTTACTTGCTATAAAATGGCAAATTTTACTATTAAATTATGTTGACCTTAATAAACTCCATCAAAATGATCATAGCAAAAATGTAAAGAAAACTGTTTAAATATAGGGCAAATGAGTAAGTGAATCATGAGTGTTCTACTGACTGTGATCAGCCTATGACAAATGTCTAACAATTAATCTTTCAAAAATTATATTCCACAATGTTAAAAAAAATCTATCAGTTCATAGTAGCTAAGTGAATGCTAGAGTTCATATGCAGAGAAACCATTTGCATGCATATGCAAGCCCACCATAGTGAAAAATGAGACTGAGGGAGGGTGTCTATGCCCACAGACATCAACCTGTGGTTGGGTCACTCCTTCAGACTCAGGGAGGGTGTCTATGCCCACAGACATCAACCGGTGATTGGGTCACTCCTTCAGACTCAGGGAGGGTGTCTATGCCCACAGACATCAACCAGTGGTTGGGTCACTCCCTCAGACTCAGGGAGGGTGTCTATGCCTACAGACATCAACCAATGATTGGGTCACTCTCTCAAAACCACTGTAATCACACAGTTACTTCAGGTCTCATTTCCAGAAGAGAAAAGAAAAAGAACTTCACACACTACTGAGTATCTGGAGAATAACAACAAAAGGCCACATACACAGGGGACTCTCAGCCTCAGTACCCAAAGCTACACAGGCTACCCCAGTCCCTCGGTTCATACTACACATTAGCATCAAACATTCACTTATATGTCCCAAGCAACCTAACCTGTGGTCCTGATCGCTGAAGTGTGCTTGCATTGCTATGGCTCAATACAACCCCAAGGTGTCCCATACAAACAAGGGTGCCATGGTGACTGGATGAGCTGTAGGCGAGGGCTTGAGCCTTGGAGGGGCAGCAAGGCTTGGGAGACGGTCAAGGTTCCTTGATGGGCAGGACAGGAAGACTAACTCAGTGTTCACTGGGACAGGGAAGGAACGGCTGCTGCAGGGGGCTGGCAGGAGGAAGGAGGCTTTCCCACAGTTACAAGTGAGGGTTTCTACTCTCTACCCTGCTGGATGCCCTTTTACCCCACAATGACATGTCCTGGTAGAGAGCTCACAACTTTCCAGTACTAGCCCTCAGCCCTTCTGTGTTAAGGGAGGCTACATGCAACAAAAGCCCCTCAGAGCTGCAGGGGAAGAACTCACAAAATAGGTACTAAATGTTATCTGAACACCAAAAAAGTAAAGAAGTGGACACGTGGTTATTTGTATATTTAAAACTAGTGTAAAAGTGCTTGGGGTAGTCCTGTGCATAGAAAATAAACTTTATTTTTTGTATTACCATACTATTTTCTATAACAAGCAAGCCTATTCATGCTTTTGGGGGGGGTGGATTTTTGTTTGTTTTTGGTTTGTTTGTTTTGTTTTTGAGGCAGGATCTCTCTATATAGCCTGATTGTCATGGAACTCACTGTGTAGACCAGACTGGCCTGGAACTTAGATCTGCCTCTGCCTTCTGAGTGCTGGATTAAAGGTGTGTGCCACCATACCCAGTTCTACTTACGCTTTTTAAAGTTGGCTCTTTTCCTGGGTAGAATGAGGGCTCTATGAGGGTCTCACACTGCTCTACATGAAGCAGTCATTGAGATTCAACCCTGACTTCCCTTTAGGAAGAATTTGCCATTGGTTCAGTCCTACAAAAAAAGCAATTAGCTGAGTCTCGGACCCTCGTGATCTGTGGCAGTTAGGCAGCTGAGTGAGCCACTCTGCCAGAGCAGCCCTTAGCTGGTACCTGAGCATGGTGGATAGGGGCAAGGGAGGAAATGACATGGCCAGGCACCAGGCACCTTCCAACACCCCTGTTGGATGTTCTTACTCTATTACTAGGGAGTTTAGCTAGAGGTTGTAGAGCAGTGTGGCTCTTTGGCTCTCAGTATCCTCCTTTTGCTCCGCTTTCATTCTGACCTAATGATGCTCATTTAATAGACTAGGACATGAGACACAGCTCTTGATAGCAAAACAGGATACATCAGTTCAGAAGCTGTCACTTTAGTACAAATCATGTCATTGCCATGTTCTAGAGAGCACTGCTACAGATGGCCAACTATAAGACGAAAAGAGAGAACCAGCAACCAGACTTTATAGGTACAACTGAAACCTAAATTTTCTCCCCATCACAAGGCCCAGCATACTCAACTATGTACTCATGCATGCTCGTGAGCGTGCATGTGTGTATACATATGCGTTTGTGTGTTGTATGAAGAGGAAGGTAAGAACAATAAAGTCACTGGCTCAGAGTTAACGATTTTATTAGTTACTGTTTTCATCAAATAGCCTATAACAGCTGTTTTTCCTGGCCACTGAGCAGCAGCAACAGGAACCCTGCCTTACCAGAACACGACACCAAGCAATGCCCCACCTACATTCTCTCTCTCTCTCTCGTGCACATGCACACACATACACACACACTTACTTTTAATCATAGTCCAATAGACACTACATCAAAACAACCCATGCATACCTTTCTTCCATTAATGAATTCCAGAATACATATGCCTGAATTGAATACCCAAAGAAAACCTAAAACACACTGTGAGGCCATATAAGCCAATAGCTGGGAAAGAGTCCCTTCCTACAAGCCATACTATTCACCAGCAACACTGGAGTTAGTTATTCCACGTTAGTATCTATCTGCCCTCTATAAACCTCCTTGGTACTTTGATGTTGGTGACCAAAGAAAAACTGAACACAAAACTATGAAAGTTCTTGAAGAAATACAAATGAGTTAAATTGATGCAACCCTACTGCCCAGCATACTGTTCATCATTTAACCACAACGACAGGTTCATGTGAATATTAAAAGCATTAACTGAGGAAACTACATAAAGAACGAAGCAGAAATACAACATATCAACAACATCCTCACTGCCATTGCATGCTGGATGAAAAATCCAACAGGAGAGGACAAGAGAAAGTAGCAGAAGGAAGAGTGTGGGTGGCATACTGCTCATCCAAGGGGAAAGCACTGAGTTCCTCTCTTGGTCCAGCACTTATGCAGTGAAACTCAGCCTTTATGCTGGAGTCAAGTGACCTCTAATGTTTAAATCTAGAAAATAATAATGCTTATAAAAACAATGTAGTATCAAAGTAATTACAAGTTTCATCAGCTGAACATGATTAAATATTACATATGATGCTGACTGAAGGCTGTGTTTCAATACAGGAAATAATAAATATAATTTATTATCTAACATATAGTAGTAATAATAATAGTACTAATTTCTCCTGGAAACAGCCACAGTCCCTACAGAGTCAGGGACACATTAAACAGGTGAATGGAAAGAGGTGCTAAAGGGGGTGAAGAGACAACCACACTAGGAGTGCTACAGCCTTAATGCTTGGGGTAAATTCTTCTTGACTATGCTACTCTTTCTGCATAAAGATTCAGGGAAGGAGATAAGAGGTAGGCACAGATCTCACTGAGACCAAGCTGCATAAAATTATAAGGCAGAATTATTTTAATTATACTTTATTGTATTAATATATTATATTATTGCCATCACATTAATTTCATATACAGTTATGCTTTGGGGGAGTTTAATTTCTGCTTCATGTTATAATTCTCATCATTTGTATGAGATCATCAATAATGTAATAAATGGCTAGGAAATTCTAAGGCATGCAGCCCAAACAGTGCTCTAAGAGCAGGCACATTCCATGACTTTTCTTGGATTGGCCTCTTAAATTAGCCACTCTTTTACTGTCCCCAGCACCAGGCTGACAGATGCCAGTGGCACAAGCTGGCCACCTCATGTACCACACACGCTTTCTGCTCCCACCAGCTGGATTTCATGATGGAAGCAGAATTCACTGCCTCTTCCTAGAGCTGCTGAGGCCACCTGACTTATTTTAATTATGAAGTTTAATTATAGAAGCTGACTAAATGAGCATAAAAGATAAATATGGTTTCTATGAAAACTAAACTGTCAGCTTTAGAAAGACTGTCCAGAGGCAAGCCACTAAGAAGAAAGCTGTGGGCTAGATGTGGCACGACAGCTGGACAATGAGAGGGAATTACAGAAAGACTCCGTGTTAGAAGACATCACTAGCTTGTTCCATTAATACAAGGCAGTGTGCACAGCAGGACCAGTGTCAGCAAGGCACTTGGACCCACAGGAGTAATGTCTATGTCGTAAATATCTCGGAGAGATGTATTTTTAACAATTACCTGCTTTAGATGGTGTTTTTATTTAAGCACTTACACTGGTTGGAACCAGGATATTTTCTAGGCTCCAACTCACCAACTGCTGGGTTTGGGCTTCTGAGTTTATGAGCTTCTGTGAATCAGTAAGACGACTCACTTTGGACTCTAGGAATTCTACTTCTGATTCCATACTTTTGAAAGATAAAAATACTTAAAAGAAGGTTCCCCCTTTCTTTCATCTGGCATAACAGAGACGAGGGAAGAGTGACAGAGAACACAGCTGTCCCTCCCAGAACAAAGGAGTTCCTTGACAGCCTATCGCCTAAGCCCTAGGATTCTCCTCTGGAAAGTGTGACTAACAACACATCTTCTCCCTCATGTGCACTGAGAGTCAGAAATACAAACCGTCATCTCAAAGGCTTATCACATAGCCTGGTCCACCAGTGCTGAAAACTGCTCATGCCGAGTATTATTACACTGCCCAGCAGGCAAAAGCTACTAGTGAACATAGAGCATGCTCACTTAGATGTTAGACTCAAAGTCAGTGTCGAGGACAGGCGGAACAAGATGGCTTCTCAGAGACATGCGAACACTCAGAAAAGCTTAGAAAAATTCTGAAGTAATACAGAGCAGGAGTTCTTGGTTAGAGGCAATTAATTCCCAAAGAAACATCTGGCAATACTGGACATATTTTCGTCTGTGTTCACTAGTGGGGAGGGGCACAGAGAAAACCCACTGACATCTAGGAAGTGGTGGCCAAGCATGCTGATCTTACAAGGTACAGGACAGTATCCACCTTTACAAAGAACAATCAGCCCCTAAATGCAAAGTTGGTGAAGTCTGAGAAATCCACTGCCCTCACATGTAAAAGAAAAACTGTTTCTAAAACCAAACTCCAGAAAGTCACTTTAAAAATAAAAGTGGGATTTCCATTTTATTAGTTCCAGAAGCTATGATGTAGATACTTAGGAATAAGAGAGATCTGTGTTTAGTGATGAGACACGATTCTTTTACCTGTAAACCTTCAATAGTGTCTGTACTACAATATTAAAAACACTGAGAGTCTAGAGTGAGCAATCTCATAGAGCTAGAAGGAATTCTGCATCTGAGACTAAACTTCAGGAGAATGGATCTAAGTAACATTTCAAACACTACACAGTAGTCAGCAATCACAACCTCACTGGAGGAGTTGAAAAGCAAGAAGCCCCAGCACAGGCCTCTTCACCCAGAGCAGAGAATGCCAACTACCCAGGGGACCACAGTATATGGTGACCATCATGCTTCTAGTGTGGGTGCCTGGATGATACACCAAGTCCTCGATTTTAATGTCATTCAAAAAACACTAGAAAATTGATTGAGTCAGTTTATACTATTTTTCAAAGATCATCCGGCTGGGTTTTTTTTTTTATTGCTTTTTTTGAGGCAGGGTTTCTTTGTGTAACAGCCCTGCTGTCCTGGAAATCACTCTGTAGACCAGGCCTTGAACTCACTGAGATCCACCTGCCTCTGTCTCCCAAGTGCTGGGATGAAAGGCAAGCGACACCACTGCCCAGCCATCCTGCTATTCTTAAAAGTACAAAATAAGACTATGCAATCTCAGATGCGTTCTCTCTCTCCTCTCTCTCTCTCTCTCTCTCTCTCTCTNTACATATCTCAATGCCATTCATCCCCCAATTGATTCCTATCCACTCTCTGCTCTCTCTCTCTCTCTTAGCTTACCACCTACAAGACTAGAAAAGAAACCACCAAAACATTAAAGGTTACGGGCATGCTTCCACCTTTAGTGCCTTTTCTACTCAAACTGAAGCCTACACTCAGAACTCACTGGTTATGAGACTTTAATCACATAATGAAATTTGTTTTTTTTTTTAACCAGTGGTGCTCTGAAAGGGACAGAAATATAACTTGCATAAAAGACTCAGGAGGTAACAAAAAGTGCTAAAAATGGGAGAGTATTAAAATTATTTAGTAATAAAAAAAGCTGTATCGAACAGTTTAAACTTTACATATATATGTACTTTATAAGACATTTCAATATCATAAGGGGGAAAGAACTACTCCCAAAATGAAAGAAAAATCACACCAAAAAGCCATTGAAACATTTTAGCCATCAAAACAAAGAACCCAAGCACATCTCATGTCACACTGCTAAAACAGTCAGTATATGTTTCCTGTCATGTTTTTTCCCTACGAGTAGAGCAAACTAAAAAAATGTAATATTTACTCACCCTTCTGGTAGAAGAATTTCCTATAATAGTATGCGCCGAGATCCACGTGTTCCACAGTGTACCTTTTCACCCTGTCTAGGTGCAGCATCAAGCTTTCCTTGGGCACTTCGAGAACCGCCACCCCTGCGTTCGTACAGTGAGAGCTGAGGGTGGACTCGAAGGAGGCACTTTCACACCCACTGAAGGAGCCAGAATTTGACTTCGACAGGCTGATCTTCCTCTCGCCTTCCCCACCAATCTCGTTCCGAAAATATGGACAGCTCATGACCAGCTCGTTGCTTTTGTCATCTCCTTGGTCCATGCCAAGGCTTCCTTTGGAATTCAGGTCCTCTGTGCTGCCCATAGGAGAGCTGAAGCTGGCTGAGTGAGACAAAGGTCCAGAGACTAAGGANACGGCAGCCGCTGAGGCTCCTGTGGTAGTGTTTCTCCTCTTAATCACATTGTGCCTGTTCATAATGGCTTCATTCAAGTCAAACAAGATGCTCTGGACATCATAGTGGGCAAAGCACTTTGGACATGTCCAGGGCCTCACAGAATCTTCTGATCTGTTGTCTTCAAGGTCCGACGACTTCCCGAGTTCTTCACCTTTGGCATTGCGTAATTTACGAAAAATGGACGAGTCTCCAGTTTCAGACTTGGAGCGTCGCTTGAGTGGTTTTTCCCTTTCCTTGAAAAGCCTGAGGTTCTCTCTCTGTGAGATGGGTCCATCGATCACATCCAAGGAGAAACCAGAACCCTTACCCCCACCAGTGATGAGGAAGTCACTGAGTTTGGTTGGAGTTGGACCTCGGTCAGATCTGTCATCTTTGTAGCCCTTCAACAAATCAAAGAAGCTTTCTCCGGATGTTCCCTGCTTGTCAATTGAAGATGTGCTACCATATTCCCTGTGCAATGATGGCCCGGACTTGTAGGTGGGGGAGATACATTCATCAAAGCTATCCACATCAAGCTCACTTATGGTGATATCGCTGTTGCTGCGCTGCCGGATTCTGCGAAGGGCTTTCCTGGGGGAAGTGGGGTAGGCTTCGGGCATGAGGAATCTGGAGTCCATGTTCTCCGCCGGCCCTGTCTTGGTCTTCAGAGTGTTCTGTATGCTCTTCAGCATGGCTGAGTCATTGGAATTGAGGCTAACAGAACTCCCCTGACTCACAGGACTGCCTTTGGAGGACAGGCTCTCAAGGCAACTTGAGGTTTCTATTTCCTGGCTTGAGCGGCTGGATTCTTTCACATTTTCCTTTCTTGGAGGCCAATCTGCAATTCTTGCCCTAACCCCCATCTTGGGGACTCCAGGGGTAGAGGTTATATGGTGAGGACCTTCACTTCGAGGGGGCCCTACTGCAGCCATGACTGAAGATCCTAAGCTGCCATTTTGGGACCGGAAACGACGCATGTAGAAGTCATCAGTGTGAACTTTGGGGGTGCCGTCTGTGCTGACAACAGAGGCTCTGTCTGCAGTGACAGGCCTTTCCGTCTGCGACCGCTTTAAGCTTGTCATGGTGTAAAAAGCAATCACTTAAATCCCTGTAGGAAGGACCACCATGTTTGTGTTCTAAATGTGCACTTCTGCTTTAGAGAATGGCTCGTAGAACATATAGCAGTCGTGTTGTGACCTTAAGCCTTTTCATTTAAAAGGTTAAATGGTGCCTTGTTTTCAGACCCCTGGGAATCCAGACCTTCCAAACATTGTAATCCACACTAGTTCCGTGCTGCACTCTAACAGAAGGCTTCCTTCAGAAAAGACTGAACAGAACTTGCATCACTGGGACTCTGTGGTTGCCATAATCCCATGCTCCCCCTAAAGAGAGGAAGACAACCAGAATTACCTTTTATGAATACATTTATAATAAATCTGCAACTGCTACAATCAGACACCTGGACAGGAGACTCAATATTGGATTGTGGTGCATAGTTCCAAAATCCACATTTTAATAAAGGAAATGTGAAAGAAAAAAGTATAAACAGTTAATAAACCTATCAATTACATTGTAAGAATGGCTATGAATACTTCAGGTTGGCTGAATTGTTTCATAAAACTGGGAGGGGTACCAGCTCGTTCTAGGGCATAGATGCTCCTAAATGCAAGCACAGACTTTTGCTTTCATGACCTCTAATAATATAGACATCATTCCACTGTGCTGACCACAAGTTTGAGAGAAAACCAACCTAACCAGATAATAAGAGCAATGCAAGACAGCTTTCAGAGAATGCTATAATTAAACATGATTTTTATTGATTATGCTACAGCACACTTAAAATTCCTTTCCTATTTCAAATCGATACTTATTTCCCTACAAAAGCTCACCATAGTTGGCAAGAGCAAATATAGAGAATAGAGAAAACAGTCGGCGTTTCCTGGAGCCATCATACCCGCCAGCATGCGTTTGTTTTTTCCTCCACTTCATTACTTACCCTCATGAAGAATTCGGCAGAAGCAGCCGGCGCTCACTTCCAGCTTTCCCCAAGCTCTCCTCACTTTCATCTACTTTCCGGCTGGAAGTCTTACACTAATTCACAAAATGCCTGCATTTCCTTAAGCAGCGCGGCCTCCTCCACCCCATCAGTGCTAATTTATGATGACGACAGAAACGAAATGCTGTTCTGGGCAGCCAGCTCCATGTCCTTCACCAGATTACAGAAAACTGTTACCATCCTTCCAGGTGACGGGCAGGAAGATGAACTTCCTCATGAGCTCGTCAGGCAGGAGACAGCAGGCACAGAGTGTGAACACAGACTCCTGCATGCGTGCATACATCCTGAAGAGAGGCACAGGATCCTTTTCCAGCATTCCGCAAATTGCAATAGGGGTGGCCTTTAAATTCTTGCCAGATACATGTTTGGAAAGATGCTGCTGAACCAGCACCGAGCTGACAGGGCGGCATTGTCTACAAATCACACTCTGACACTGAGGAGGACCGCACACTGCATGCTGCACTCAATGGTAACAAGCACTTACTTCCACGATAATTAAGCATCTCGCTAGTCAGCTTCCTGCCTCCAAGGCAGCCGGCTTTCATTCCTCCGGCAGCACGCAGAATCAGTTTAGGAGACTCGTTGCTATTTAAAGCTGGAACATTTAGGGGTGTTTCAAAACTGCTCCCCTGCCTGCAGACTGCGGGGCTCTTGCCGGATAGGTCTGATTAGCCGGTCAGATAAATGCCCATTGTCTTCACTCACACTCCTCTTCCATGCTTCATAAAAGGGATAATGGCTTTGCACTGCCAACTAACTAAACCTGCCTTTAAAGCTTTCTAGATACTTCTACAGCCAGACCGCTATGATTTCCTGTACATTCCGGAACTTTACATGCTGCTCTTTCAATTGCTAGCCTTTAAGTAGAACTACATGCTAACTGTTGCTTACAGCAGCAGCTAGGGTCAGCACGTGTGGCCACAGCTGTGATTCAAGAAGCACCGCATCTAAAGAGGGAGGGCAACTGATCAACTGGACAAATGAGAGCACCTGCTCTGCTTAAACAACAACAAAGGGAATTCAATAAAGTGGCTCTCGAGGAAATAATACACTAGCATAATAATGCTTAAGAGTCAGGTGTTTTCTGTATTCTCACAGATGTACAAAAACCAAATAAATTATCTTCCACTCTATTTCTACAAGTCTCACCAAGAACAAACAATTCAGTTCTTTTAGGAAATGACTTACCACAGAATTGATCCCTCCCCAACCCTTCATTTTGAGGCAGGGTCTCAATCCATAGTCCTGGCTGGCCTTGAACAAACCAGGCCCTTCCTGCCTCAGCTTTCCAGGTGCTTAGATTACAGGCATTTGCCACCAAACCCTACATTTAAAAGTGACTTTTTAAAGACAGGGAAGTCATTCCCATTATAGAAATATTCTAAAAGCTGGAACAGGGTACAAAACTTAAAACCAACCTGGGAAGAATGTCCAACCTCCACCAGCAATGGTTTCTTTTCTATATCACTTCACTTCTTATTTTTTAAAAAGATTTATTATTTGTACAAATGAATGTGTGTGTGCACGCTTTATGAGTTCCAGTGAAGCATCATATTCCTTAGAACTAGAGTTATAGAGAGCTGGGAACATCATGTGGGTGCTGTGACTCAAACCTGAAGTGGGATTCCCCTCTGTATGCTGTGAATATGTTTTATTACCATTGGTTAATAGAGAAGCTGCTTCAGCCTGTGACAGGGCAGAATAAAGCCAGGAAAATCCAATAAAGCGGGAAATCCAAACAGAGATACATATAGAGAGACTGGCAGAGTCAGAGAGATGCCATATAGCTGCTGAACGAGACAAACGCCAGATCCTTATCAGCAAGCCATAGCCTTGTACCAATACACAGATTAATAGAAATGGGTTAATTTAAGATGTATGAGTTAGTTAATAAGAAGCCTGAATTAGTAGGCCAAGCGATGTTGTAATTAATATAGTTTCTGTGTGATTATTTGGGTCAGAGCAGCCGAGAAATGAATGAGGAGTCTCGGGCCACATAAACCCAGGTCCTCATCTGCAAGAACTGAAAGTATTCTTAACCACTAACCCATCTCTCCAGCCCTACTTGCTTGGTTTAATACACTTTTAATATTATAATCTCTTAGCAATTTAGTCTTATTATGATAAATTTTTATTTCAAAATATAGAAGAGCATATGGGGGAAGAGGGCATGGTTTGATGACCCATCAAACCAAAGAGGAGAACAAGCAACTAAGTTAAATAACAAAATCTTCAACTGTGAAGATTCCAACCACTCTCCACCCTCTTCTTTCCTACCCCATCTCCCTTTCTCTTCCTTTTCCCCTTCCTTATTTATTTACAACGTTATCTTCCTTTGAGATACAATATAAATTTTGGCAGCAGGTGAGCAATATAGAAATAAAGATGCTTATTAAGTCACAAATTGAAAATCAGGATGTCTCTCCATACAGATCAATAACACTCTGCACCCTATTCCTCAAGAGTAGACTGAAGTAGCAAACATGCTGATGATCACTAACAATTCAAGCAAACATCAACCAAGCTGCCCAGACATTGTTAGAAACAGTAGGAAGCAACAGAACTGAACAGAGGAGCAGTATGACTTCACAGCACATTACCTCTATCACAAAACATTTCTTTATCACATGTTGAATTGATTTTACAGCTCTCCATACTATATATTTCTAGTGAATCCATTTACTTAAGATTCCTAATCCTATGGAGAGGTGATGTGGGATTCCCCTCTGTATGCTGTGAATACCATTGGTTAATAAAGAAACTGTCTTAGGCCTGGGCAGGGCAGAATAGAGGTAGGCGAGGAAAACTAAACTGAATGCTGGGGGGGGAAAGGCAGAGTCAGTGAGAAGCCATGGAGTAGCCTCTGGAGACAGACACGAAACTTTGCTGGTAGGCCACAACCTTCTGGTTATACACAGATTAATAGAGATGGGTTAAATTAAGATATAAGACTTAGCCAGAAATACGTTTAAGCTATTGGCCAAACAGCTTTGCAAATAATATGGTTTTCTGAGTGATTATTTCAGCAGGAAACAAACTAGTGGCCTCATACAACAGACTGGCACCCAACCTACTACCAATTGGCACCTCAATGTGTGCTGGCTAAATCTACATAAAACCTGAGAGAGCTTGAAAAGGAATTCTAGACACTAAAACCAAAGTTTCGCTGCATTCCCCCTCCCCCAAATGGGCTTTGCTTGATGGCAGAATGCTGTGGCTCCTTTAAGAGAGGGTTTCCTGATTCAGCAGTAGCAGAAAAAAAGTCACACCGTTTTGAAATGGCGGATTTCTGGGCCTTGCTGCGAGCACCCCTCTTTCAGGAGGTCTGGCTATGGAGCATTTAAATGGGTTCTGTGAATAAAGTGCTACAACTTGCTTAACGGCAACATAGACAAGCTGTGTGCCTAAAAATGAGCACTGTACATGGCTCTCAGAGGCACTGAATGAACCTCTGCCATGTCAGACTGGGTGGAGCCAAAAGACAAAGCAGCTTTAATACCAACCAAGCCATTTTACATTTTAAGAAGCCATCCTAGTCAGAAACGGATTACAGATATGCAATAAGGACATATTCAGACATAAAAGACCTCTAAATGAGACACAGTGTTTTTAAAAATGTGCATAGGCTTGGAGATGAGATAAAGACTATAGAGAGTCATAAAAAGAAGTAAATGGTTTAGAAAAAAATAAAACAAAGTCTTTAAAGAGACAGTACAGTCAGTCATAGGTTGAAGAAGTAAAGATAAAATAAATATTAAAAAGTAATAGAGTAAAATAATAAACCATGTAAAGATGGAAAATAAAGAGAGTCTGGATTATGTATATTATTGTGCTTTCTTTGAATTTTTGACTGTGAAGGAGCTAAGTACAGAGAGACATTTCATTGTATGGGCTGCTAAGCTTAACTGACATATATTTTAAGGTATCTTGACTTTAAAATTTGAGTCTATGGATATGTTGCTTTGGAAAAGGGGTTCTTTTGTTTGTACAGAGAATGAGAACCTGTGGAATCCTTCCAGACTAATGTGGTTTGATGGACCAAGACCCCCTGAAATGTCACCATTAACACCCCCAAAAATTACTTTGCCCAATAAAAAGCAGGAAACAGTTTGGAGAGAACTACATCCAAATTCCCCAAATGATTGTTTACAAATGTTTGTTTACATTTAAAGGGGATATGCTATAGAGATGAATACTTTGCATTGGTATGGATCTTGATCTATTGATACAGATTTAAGGACAATTTTATTATATTGTGCCTATGTATATTTCTGCTCTTGATTAAGATATTGTGTTTGTACAGTTATTTGAAAATAGTGTATAATTAAGAAATATAGGTTAATAGATAATCATCTATAATAGTCAAATGTGTAGTCATGTTAGATTTTCTAGATGTATAGAGATATATTTCAGATGGATAGGGATTCTTCAAACCTTTCAAAGACTACAAAATATGGCATCTAAAATGTTTAAAGAAATTAGGATTTTTTCATGACAGTGAGACACATCTGCTCTTGGAAGCACCAAGCTACTTCAAGAGGATGATGGGAACTGAAGAGGGTCCTTATGGCATTGATTAGCCATTTGGGTAAGAAACTGCTCTTGCCTGGACTGCTTGATGCTGTGCTGTATGAACAGGACATGCAGGACCCCACAGATAAACAACTGATGAATTTGCCTAATTGCCTAAAGGTGAGAAGATCCTTCAGGATTCCTGCTTCAAAAAAGAGTCTGCAAGACATTCTGCAGGACACAGAAGAAAGTAACTGACAAACTGCCATTATAGGTAGAATTGTCTTTGAAATTTCCTACTTCATGGAAAAGCCTGCCAGATACTATGGGCCAGTAGGCTGAAAATGGATGCCCGTAACATTATGGAAAAACTTTGGGTGATTGTCCAGGTAGCGAGATGTCTCTGTCAATTCTAGAGTTTTGGAAGTTGCTTACA
>LOEQ01000467.1:594377-612731 GCA_001685075.1 Bramus lutescens | reverse complement strand
GATCTCTGTGAGTTCAAGGCCAGCCTGATCTACAGAGCAAGTTCCAGGACAGCCTGAGCTACACAGACAAACCCTGTCTTGAAAAACAAACACAAAACAAAGGACCGGCCTGGGAGTGTGCACATGCAATCCCAGCACCAGGAAGGCTGAGACAAGAGGATCGCTGAATCTTGGTGACCATCCAGCCCAGGTGAATTAGCCAGTTCCAGGTAGAGATCCAAAAGTAAGCTAGCAAGGGGCTGGAGGGACGGTTCAGTGCTTAAGAGTGCGTGCTGCTCTGGCAAGGAATCCAAGTTTGGTTCCCAATACCTACATTGGGCAGTTCACAATTGCCTATTACTCCAGCTCCAGGGAGAACCTCACACCTCTGGATTCTGCAGACACCTGAATCCACTGCACACACACACACACACACACACCTGCACACACTCATACACAGACACCTATACCCACTGCACACACACAGACACCTGCATCCACTTCACACACTCACATGCAGAAACCTGCACCCACTGTATACACTCACACACAGACATATGCACACACTGCACACACACACACAGACACCTGCATCCACTACACACTCACATACAGACACCTGCACCCACTGCACACACACATAGACACCTGCATCCACTGTACAGACTCACACACAGACACCTGCATCCACTGCACACACACAGAAACAGAAAATTCAAAATAATAAAAATATTTAAAACGTTAAAAACAAATTGAAGAGTGACCGAGAAAGACACTTGACAACGACTTCTGGATACTATCCATGCATATGCACCTGCACGTGTGTACATGTATATACACACACAGAGGAACATCTTAAAATAAACAACAACAACAACAACAACAAAAGCACCTGGCCATAGAGGGGTGACCTTGAGACAGGCACAGCTGCCTTCAGGAGCTGACACAGCCAGTAAGAGCTTTTACCACTGGCCCCACTTACCAGCAATCATTATGGCAAGTGGAAAACAGATGAACTAACCTTGGGCTTCTTTGGCTCTGGGTCTCTCTTGAATTTTCCCATAGTCATGGGAGGTACTGGGACTGAGAACTTGACCTGGAGAATCAGTGGGCATCCTTAGAATTAGCCCCTGCCGTACAAGCTTGAAACACAAGCTATCTACAGTTGTCAAGACCCAATCTGCAAACACCCCCCTTTCTACAACTGGATAACAACCTGTAATGGCTCCAGGACTGAGCAGGTGCACGTAGGTGACCTTCAGATGGAAGCGTCTCCTGGGTTTGCTCCTGAAACCCACCTGTCCTGTGAAGGGGGCCAATCCCAACCCTTCCCTGGTTAGAGGCTTCCTTGGTTAGAGGCTCCGAGTTTCCTTCTGAGCTAAGATCTAGTTTGTATCAGGGACAGCAGCTCGGATCTCAGAGAGCCCCTTATGCAGGGTGCCCTGCCCTTCAGCTCTTGAGGAAGCGGGTGTGAGAAAGGCTTAGTTTATTGACTGTACCTGGTGCCTGAGGCCCTGTGGAGTGACAGCTCAGATTGAACACAGGGGCGGGGCATTGTTTTCTCTGTGGAAGCTTAGATAAGAAACCTGGCTGTTTCAGAAGGATCTGAACCAGCCCTGTGATAGGCCCCGCCTTCCTGGGTTGAACCCTGTTTGAATCCTGGGTAAACAAGGTCTCCTGATTCAAGGAGGGGAGTACTCAGTCAGCTTGGGGTCATTACAAGCTCTGAGAGGTGCAGTATCCAGTCCCGTTCTCCAGGGCCCATACTTTACAAGCTAGTCGGCTTTCCCTCCTTCGGGAAGTCTTGTCAGACGCATGTTCCACCGTCCAGACTGTAAGGATGTCCGACTAGCATTCTGTACTATGTTCACACGCAGGTTTGTCCCAACCAGTCCCAACTGCCATGTGCCATATCATGGGTCTTTCTTATTCACTGAGTACTTTCCAGCACTTTTAAATCTACACTCTTGCGTATTTTTATAGATAACTTATTTTTAATTTTATTTCCTACTTTTAAAATCATAATCCTTGTTTCCAAAATTCTAATTTATACCTCATGAATGTATCTTCTGCTTCTGACTCCTTTCAGATATGGAGAGTTGGAGGCCATGAAGTTGGAGGCTAAATCAGATCTACTCCAAAGCACTTGCACTGTCTCCGGACAGTGAGATGGAAAGGGCTAAGGAGGTCCCGATGGTTAGTGGGGCCTGAGGATTAGATACGCGCCCTGAGAGAACGCGTCTGTGCTAGAGTGCCGAAGAGGCTCCTAAGGTGCCCGGCAGCATCAAGTGCCCCCTCCCGAAGTGACCCCCGGCATTCCCCGAAGTGGCCCCCTGCATCCCTTTTCCTTGGCAAGACTCAAGGGCAAGCAGGTCTGAACTCCCTAAGGAGTCATTCCCGTGGTGGACGCCAGGTGGCGCCAGAGCCCACGCAGCCGGCTGTCGCGGTCCCAGACAAACCCTCCCCTGGAACGGAAGGGCATTGATTGCTTTCAAAGGAAAATTCTTACATATACAAAAGCAGACAAAATAGTAGAGTGAAAAGGCTAACTCAGCCCAGGCGTCTGCTCATCTGTAAAAGTCCAGACTACCCACTGCTCCGTCTGTAAATATCTATTACTAATTTGATAAAAAAACAAGTACCTTTCCCCCCAGCACGTGTGTGTGTGTGTGTGTGTGTGTGTGTGTGTGTGATTCCACCTCAGTGTCTCTTTCAAGGCCATTTTTTTGTGACACGTTGAGCTCATCTGGGAGATCCAGAGTAGTCTTGCTGTGCCAACATCCTTAACTCAGTCTCGCCTGCAAGCACCCTTTTCCTAGCGTTAGACCCTGGTGTGTTTGGGAACCACAAGCGGCGGATTCTGGAGAGGTGAGTGACTGGCTCAGGGTGTAGATGACACAGTGGTGAAGTTGATGTTGTAAATCTATCAGACTGCGAAGTCTAAACACAACCAACACACCTTCATCTCTCGTTCCTCCTCGAGACAGTTTGTCCCCACCTCAGCTCAGTCCAGACGCATGAGCTGATGGACACCAGGAAGGTTTCGCTGCTGGGGCGGAAGCTATCTCTTCACCTGAGAAACAGTTACCAGAAAGGACAGCTGCAGAGGGTTACAGACTATTACCTCACCAAGCTGCCCCTCCTCCATCTACAAGCACTTAGCTACGCCATGGTGCATGGACCGGTGGTCTGGCGTGCTAGGGGAGGAGGGAATAGCTGGGAAATACGCTAACTGCACTTGGTGAGTGCAGGTGTAGAGAAACCATGGTAGAATTTGGTGTGAGAGGATGGAGCACTCCAAGAGCCCTGCCTCTTCCTCCTCTTCCTCCTCCTCCTCTCACATTAATAAAATTAAAGCATTGGGACCTCTGTCTTTGTTTGCTTTCTATTGCTGAAATAAATACCACGGCCAAAGGCAACTCGGGGAGGAAAGGGTTTATCTGAGCTTTCCATCCACATCACGGTATAACGCAGCACGGGTGTGTGGGTTCAAGTGGGTCCATGAAATGAAGAATCAGAGACACCTTGAGAACAGCCTTTCGACTGCATGGGGCTCAGCCTTTGGGGACTGAGGCCTTTCCCTTTGCCTCTTGACATTTTTATTTTTCTCTATGTTTACACTTTAGCGAGTAGGTTTATCTAAAAACAAACTGAACGAAGCTTCCAGAAATACAAAGCCAAGTACAAATACCTGATTCATGAGGTACCACGGTTTTCCAGGTTTTTCCTAACCAAGTTTTGCATAGGCTTTGTATCCATTGGAAACTCTCAGACAAGATTCACATAGGTCAGCAAAAGGTATCTGTAATACAAAGGATGGTTTAGGGGCTGGGTGCTAAATCCGGAGCTAGGCTAGGTATGGCCGGCGGGGTTTCATGGCTAGCTCTTCAAGGCTGCTTGCTATCCCTCTGGTGTCAGGCTGGCGGGACATTATACCACAAGTCCATCATGAAGGGAAGTCAGCGCAGGGACTCAAGCAGGAGGAGACGCAAGAACCATTGCTTCCTGACTTGCTCTTCATGGCTTGCTCATCTTCATTTCTTATACAATCCAGGGTAGAGCCCACAGTGGGCTGGGCCCTCTGATATCAACCATCAGTCAAGAAAATGCCCCATAGAAATGCCCACAGGTCAATTTGATGAGGCCATTCCTCAGCTGAGGCTCCCTCTTCCCAAGTGTTCAATTGACAAAAAACTAACCAGTACAATTGACCCCTTGTCAGCTAAACACACACCACACTATGAAACTATAACCTTTCCTTTCTTGTTTACCCCCAATATTTCATGTTAATATCACAACATAAAACATAGTCCAGGAGCTGGAAAGATGATAGCTCAACAGTTAAGAGCACTGTCTGCTATTCCAGAGGACCCAGGTTCAATTCCCGGCACCCACATGGCAGCTCACAACTGTCTGTAACTCCAGTTTCAGGGGATCTGACACCTTGACACAGATATACAAACAGACAAAATACCAATGTACATAAAATAAAAATAAATAAAATCATTAAAACGGAAAAACATAGTTGAACTTTAAAAGTCCTACAGATAACTGGGCATGGTGGTACACTTCTTTAGTCCCAACACCCAGGAAGCAGAGGCCAGCCTGGTCTGCAAAGTCTTGGTCAAGGACAACCAGGGCTACAAAGAGAAACCTTATCTTAAAAAAGCCAAAACAAAACAAAAACAAAAACAAAAACAAAAAAACCCCACAGCTTTAAATTTTTTAACCCTTTATAAAGGTTCAATGTCCTTCTAAAATACCAAAGTCTCTTAACTTTGGGCTCCTATTAAATAAAAAAGTTACCATACTTTTTACTCTAGGAGGGAAGAATGAGGGAACAGTCTCAGTCAGATCAAAGCAAAACCAGACTCCATTTTAAATAGTTCAGAGTCTGATGTCTGGCCTCTAAAGGGCTTGGACAGCCCCACCTCTTTACTTCCGCCACCTGTAGCATGCACAGATGTCTATCTGGACCCCAGCTTCTGTGTGCTGACCTCGAGGAAATGATTTTCAGAAGCTTCTACCCTAAGAAGGATGCTTGTCCCTTCTTAATCAAAGCTGATTTCTCAGCCCCAGCTAGCCAGCATTGACTGTCTGGGCAAAGCAAAGCTTTCTCTCCAGTGGGCTTGTCTCTTGTCAGCCACGGCTGACTCTAGGTCAAACTGACCAGAACCACAGATCCTTAATGTAAAATTAATATTAATTATCACACAGCAAACCGGTGGAGTCTGTACTTCCCTCTGAACCGTCCCAGCCCAGGCCTCCGTTATCGCCACAACTCCTAGCACTCCATGACATTTCCAGCCCAAAATTCCAAATGCCTCCACCATTCTCCCCCAAACAACATGGTCAGGTCTGTCACAGCAGGAGTCCATGTCTGGTACCAACCTCTGGCCTAGTTTGCTTTCTGTTGCTGTGATAAAATACTGACCCCCCCCAAAAAAAAAGCATTTCTTTGGCTCACATGTCCTGATTACAGTTGCTATCATGGGCAGTCAGGGTAGGAGCTCAAGCGGGCGCAGAGGCAGAAACCATGAAAGCATACTGCATACAGTACTGCTCTTTATAACTTGCTCAGCTTGCTTTCTTTTACAAACCAGAACTACTGTCCTGGGATGGCGCCATCCTTAGTGAGCTGGCCCTCCCACATCAATCATCAATCAAGAAAATGCCCCCCCAGACCTGCCCACAGGACAATTGAAAGGAGGCAGTTCCTCAGCTGAGGGTCCTTCTTCCTAGATGACTCTAGTTTGTGTCAAGTCGACAGCAATGAACCAGTGCAACCACCCAACAATACCAAACACTGAGGGAGTGACTCCATGGCTGATGAGTAGGGACTGTTGTTGAAGTCACACGAGTCAGCCAGGGAGGAGGATAGTACCATGAGAGAGGGGAGGCCAGCAAGGCATGATGAACATTTTTCACATTTATAATTGTTCCCACATGAAGGACTGTGAAATATTACACATAATGCAGTCATTACCCAGTACATCCACCAATGAGCTGTCTCTCATGACCCAGAGATGAAGCCATAGAATTCATGTGTCCAGATGACCCAGTTTCTTCACACACGCTCACACACAATATGCACTTGTTCACACACAAATACACACATACACACATACACATGTAAACATATATCCCACCCACAAAGACCCATAAGCTTCTTCACCCACATGGACAGACATGCACACACAGGGATGGAAGGTTAATAACTCCAAAACTCATTGGAATCCTGATTCCATCTATCAAGCTGTATTTTTTTTTGCTTTGTTTTTTCACATTCATTGTGTATGTGCAGCTGTTACCCAGTATATGAGCCAATAAGCTGTCTCTTGTGACCCAGAAATGAAGCCATAATAATTCATATCTGTCCAGGATGGGAGAAAGCCAGACAAACATCTCACCATTGTGTCCTGGTTTCCATGTGATCCTGAGATGGGCAAGGAAGAGCTGAACCAGTGCCCTGTTCCCTTCACCTGTGCTCTGAGTGGTTCTGCAGACATGGGATCATCTTTGCAACTGGTCTGCCCTAATGGCAGATCTGATACACAACTGTGAACAGTGGGAACTTGGCCAGAAGCCCCTTTTTCCCAAGGATGCGGTACACCTGAGCAGAGGTATGTGGACCTTGCAGCTTCTGTCCATTCAGCATCTCCTTCTCCAATTCCTCGTCTTTCCTGTCCGGGCGAAGGCTTCAGCTACCCTCGCCCCCCATAGCAGCTGCTGACAAGATCAGCGAACCCACAGCTCTCCAGGAAAAGTGTCAGTAGACACCTGGCCCTTGCAGAAAGTCCTCGCAAAAGCAATCATTCCATGAGGCCCAGGCGGATGACAGTAGCCTTGGTGCTGTCTCCACAACAGAAGCCGTCTCAGAAGCCGGTCCCCATGGCCACGATGTTCTTTAGAGCCCCACACAGCTCCACCGTGTCTGAGTCTTCCACCACAGTGACCCGGAATTTGGGGGTCTGCAGCAGCTCTTTGAAGAGAAGGCCGCTCTGCAGCACCTTGCTGCCAATGGTGGTCTCGCAGAACTGCTCTGCGGCCACCTCGCTGGCTATGTTGGCCCCCATCAGCACACTGACGTCTGTGTCCACCTTCTCTTGGATGATGTCAGAGACAAGCTTCAGGCCCTCAGGGCCCTCGTCTACGCCCTTGATGAGGCTGAGGCCCAGGGCTGTCTTGGGAGCTATGTCGGCAATCTCATTACAGATGGTTCGAATGAACTGGTGTGGGGAAGCAAATACCAGCAAGTCTGCATCCTGAACAGCCTGGCTGAGACTCGAGGTGGCCACTACATTCTCTGGCAGCCTGTGTCCAAGCAGGTATTTGACGTTTTCATGGTCACTATTAATGATGTCTGTCAGCTTCCTCCTGCTGACCACTTCTTCGAACACCCACATCTTGACCATGGGTGCGAACTTCTTCATGTTCTTCACGTTGCTCCCAATGATTTTTGAAACAACTGATCCCCAGTTCCCGGAACCCACAATGCACACTTTCAGGGGCTTTGCCACTACATCCAAGCTGGTATCCTGCTGTGGGGACTGTGCCTTCCCAGCTGACTGCTGCCTTCTGTCTGCTTGGTCTAGCCTGCAGGTACCCGACCCTGCCAGACTCCCTACCTGCCTGAAAAAGACATTCGTGGCCCAAGAATGGTGGTTCATGCCTGTAATCCCAGCATGTGGAGGCTCAGGTGGAGAACAGACTCAGGTTTAAGGACAGCTTGAGCTACAGTGTGGGACTATCTGAAAACAAAAATGATAAAAGGTTTTTTTTTTTTTAAAAAAGGTGGCGGGATGCAGCTTGCTCAGTGGGTAGAGTGCTTGAGACCCTGGATTCTAGCCCCAGCGCTGCCTAAGGTACTGTGGTAGTGAACACCCGCTGAGTGCAGGTGACGCCAGCGCTTGGCAAGTAAAGGCAGGAGGGTCAGATGGCCAAGGTCAGTCTCAGCTCCAAATAGAGTTAGAAGCCAACCAGGGATACATGCCTCAAAGTAAATAAGTGAATGAATAAATAAAACCAAACCGAAAGACATTTATAAGGTGATTTGATCTTTAATTAAACATTGCATATTTGATGAAATTAAGAAAACAGCATGGCTTTTAAAAGCAAGATTGTGATGGCAGCGTAGATACATTTGTTTTGAGTCAGGGTCTTCTGCTTCCAGGCTGGGCTTAAACTTACTTGAGTTTATAGAGTGGAATGTGACCTTGAACTTCTGACTGTCCTACTTCCTCCTTTGGAGCGCTATCCTTGCAAGCATATACCACCCTGCCTGGTTTATGTGGTGCTGGGGGATCCCAGAGCCTTGTGCATGCTGGTCTACATCCCCAGCCCTGACTGTCCATATGTGATACAAAAGGAAGGGCTGGGTGGTGATGCAAGCCTTTAACCTCAGCTCCCAGGAGGTAGAGATAAATGGGGTAGCCTGGTTTACATAGCCATTCCTAGGCCAGCCAGGTCTATATAGAGAGATCCTGCCTCAAAAAAAAATATACAAATAGATAAATAAAATAAAAACTCTTCATCTTCTGAAGAAAAGTGTGTGCATGTGTGTGGAGGCCAGAGACTGACATTGGGTTTCTTCCTTAATTGATTTCTGCCTTATTTTACAAGGCAAGACCTGTCATTAAATCTGGAGCTAGCTGATTAGGCTAGACTGGCTGAACTGCAAGCCCCAGGGGCCTTTAATCTCCACCTCCCCGGTGCTGGGATTACAAGGGGCTTTTGACGTGGGATGCAGTTTACCAACTGATCCATTTCTTCATTCTTACTCAAAATTTTTTAAGGGCTAAGAATATTAGATGGACAGTAAGTCACTTAGCATGTGTGAGGTTCTGGGTTCTATCCCTAGCCCTGGAAAAATAAGTTTAAAAAATTTATCCATATGAAGGGGAGGGGTCCATCCCAGGGTAATTAATCCCTCCCAAGAGATGATGGGACTAAAGGCCTGTGCCACCACCACTCATTCCTTTTGGCAGTCTTAGGTGTGAGAGACCAGGGCAGACTACACCAAAGGAGCATGGTTACGTTCTCCCACAGGGGCCACTAGGGGGCGCATGAGTCCGAGCAAGGAATTCTGAGAAGCCCTGCAAGTGGTACCATGAGGGTCCTAGTTGTGGAAGGTTGCTCGAGGCTGCGTGGGTGGGGGTGGGAATAGTAAAGTCCCTCAGTCTCCATTCTTCCAGCAGCTTCCGTGTCCCTCCGTCCATTCCCAGGTCACCTTTCTGATTGAAGAGTGAGGCTATCCCCAGAGAAGGGCAGGACTCACCTCAGCGCTGGCTCCCTATCTGCTGGAACCAGAGACATTCTGGTGCGGTGAGGTCTCTGGAGTTTAGCGATGGGAGACTCCACAGAGTCACAGGAACCACTTAGAGCTTCATGAGATTGATATCCTTGGGGTTCTGGAGCTGGGGGAAGGCTCCAGCAGTGTCCCCCACCCGAGACGGTACTCCCTCAGTGTCCTTGGCCTCTTGGGAAAAAGAAAAAGAAACCAAATGTCACAAACCTGGCATGAATAATTAAACCGAGTAAAAGGGTCTTTAGTTTCAGAAAGCTGCATTTAGTGACTTGAAAGCAGCCATTTCAGCATTTTTGTTTTGTTCTGTTTTGAGACAGGATTTCTCTGTGTAGACCAGGCTGTCCTGGAACTCAGAGATCCTCCCGCCTCTGCCTTCAGAGTACTGGGATTAAAGGTGTGCACCCCACTGCCCGGCTCATTTCAGCGGTCTTAAGAGTGAGAGGCCCCTAGAGGATGTGAACCCTCCCTAGGCTTTGTGGTGGTTGGTTTTGCCCTTCGAAATGAATGAATTGAGACCGATGAAGTAGTTCTCCTGTCAGCGCATTCGAGGGAGGATTAACTGAGGAAGAACCCTGCCATGAGCGGAGGTGTCACCGTCCCATAGGTTGGGGACATAAATGGAATAAGGTGGGGGAAAGGAGAAAGATTGGTGGTGGATTTTCTGTCTTTCCATTTCCTGCACACCATCGTGTGAGCTGCTTTGCCCACCGCATTCCCATCACTGCGATGATCTGCCTCGCATTAGGCCCAAAGCGATGAAACTAAGGGACCACGGATGGACACTTCTGGAGCCACAAGCCAAAATGAACCCTTGCTTTTCTTGCTGTTTCCTCAGGTATATTATTACACTGGTAACAAAGATAACTCAGCTGGTGAATTATCTTTGAATCAATCTCCTGAAGCTCTAAGTGGTTCCTGTGACTCTGTGAAGTCTCCCATGGCTAAGTCTGACTTCCAGCGAAGGCTGCTGAGAGACTGCAGGGGTAACTACACACCAGAGANAAAAGAAAAGAAAAAGAAATCTCTAGCTAGCACTGACTTCCAGCGAAGGCTGCTGAGAGACTGCAGGGGTAACTACACACCAGAGAGCAGCCAGCCTGCCCAAAGCCTAAAATCCTCAACCAGACCAGGATGACCTGGTCTATTCCATCTGTCTGCCACTGTAACACTGGGACATGGTGTCACCCACAGCCTCTTTTTCAAATACAGTGCCTAGAAGCTACCGGACACATTCTTAAAAGGGAGGGAGAGAGGCAAACATCTGAATAAATACCTGTCAGTGCTCCCAGTCACTGAGGAAAATGAAAATGGAATTCGATGGCTGGAGAGATGGCTCAGTGATTAAGAGCATTGACTGTTCTTCCAGAGGTCTTGAGTTCAATTCCCAGCAACCACATGGTGGCTCACAACCATCTGTAATGAAATCTGGTGCCCTCTTCTGGCCTGCAGGCATACATGGAGGCAGAAAGAATGTTGTATACATAATAAATAAATAAAATCTTTAAAAAATATTTTAAAAAAAGAAAAAGAAAAAAAAGAAAATGGAATTCAGGCAAGTTACCACTGCAAACTTCAAGAAACAGCTAAGACAGAGTACAGCAGCTACTAGCAGAGATGCAAAGGGGACCCTCACACACCACCAGCGGAGGGATGGCATGAGACAACAGCTTGGTAGTTTACGAGAAGACAAAATGCATACTTGGTGAGGCACTTGCATCTTTGTGAGAAAACTCCCGACATGAACAGCTTACCAGGAAAAGGTTCTTGTGGCTCACAGTTTCAAAGACTCAATCACGGCCAGGGGCTCTGTTGTCCTTACGTCTGCAGTGAGGTGAGGCATCATGGGGGGCGGCATGGTGGGGGAAAACTGCTCACCTCATGGCAGCCAGGAAACAGAGACAGAGAGCAAAAGGCCAGGGACGACAATAAACCCTTCAAAGTCATATTCCCCAGTGCCTGCTCCCTCCAACCGGGCTCTACCTTCTAGTAGCCCCCAACTATGAAGTCATAAGTGACTTAGTCCTCCGATGAGGTCAGAGCTCTTATGATCCAATCACATCCCCAAAGCCCACCACCTGGCGATGGAGCCTTTATCGTATGAGACTTCTGAGAACATTTTAGGTTCAAACCATAGCATGGTGGTACACACCTTTAATCTCAGCACTTAGGAGGCAGAGGCAGGCAGATCTCTGTGAGTTTGAGGCCAGCCTGGTCTACAAGAGCTAGTTCCAGGACAGGCTCCAAAGCTACAGAGAAACCCTGTCTTGGGGGAAAAATAAACAACAACAACAACAACAACAACAAAAAACCCGAAACCAAACAAAAACAAAAAAACCAAGGTATGGATGACTGAGGAAAACAGCTGAAGTTGATCTCTGGCATCTACATACAAGCACCTGAGTGTTTACACACACACACACACACACACACACACTCACAGAAAGAGAGAGGGGAGAATTTTTAAATAGAAGAAAGATATGAAGCCAGGGAAAAATATGAAGTCCTATATGACCTCTAAGTAGAATAAATATAATGAAAGCAGCACCCTGTTCCACTGTAGCATACCGCCAAAGACAAAGTCAAATAAATCTTAATAACAGCTCAAGAAGAGGAAACACAGGGCTGCAAAAATCAAAGGCAAATTTAAAATGAAATACATAAATAAAAAAGTCAGATATGGTGGCACGTGCCTTTAATTCTAGCACACTCAGATCTTTGTGAGTTTAAGGCCAGCCTGGACTACACAGCAAGCTCTAGGTTAGCCAGGGCTCCATGGTGAGACTCTGCAGCAATAACTAATTAATT
This sequence comes from Bramus lutescens, assembly GCA_001685075.1. Taxonomy (NCBI): domain Eukaryota; kingdom Metazoa; phylum Chordata; class Mammalia; order Rodentia; family Cricetidae; genus Bramus; species Bramus lutescens. Next base: position 600,640 of record LOEQ01000467.1, on the reverse strand, counting down.
AAAAAGTTCTAAGAGAAGATCTCAGTATGTTTCTGTTTCTCAGTATGGTCTCAGACTCTTGGGCTCAGGCAATCCTCCTGCCTCAACCTCTAGAGTTACTAGGATTATAGACTGTTACCACTATGCCCATGAAGATTTTAAATAAAAAGAAACAGAATTTTTACAAGCAGTTCAGCATTCAAAGGGATTCCTTGGGTAGTTTGTTGGGGAGAAAGGGAAAATGGAGTCAGATGGAAACACGGTCACATAATACAGGATGATGAGCCTTGGAAAGACTAAAGCGGCCGGGAAATCTGAGCCCAGACCCCATAAGAACAAAGGTGAAAGCACCAGCAGAGCTGGACTGCTCGGCATGAACTGAGAGGCTGTCTGGTCCTCTGAACCATACAATTGCATATGTAGGGTTTTCGTGGCATTAGTAAAGATGACTGTACCTGGGAGAATAAATGCAAGAGAGTCTAAAAGACACAAATAAATCTCCTAGGGCCATGGCTCAGACTCTGAGACCTGCGTCTTCCCCAGCTCACAGCCTGGCTTGTTGAGGAGTTCCCGCTCAGCAATCTCTGGACGGAGCTTCACACCCACGGAAAAGGACTCCCCGGAAACTGCTGTGCCGCATCTGGCACAACTGTGAGAGTTTGCTTTAGGGACAAGAGGGCTCGGGGTGTGATTCTGCGCTGATGAGTAGTGGGCAGCAGATTGCCATGATTGTTGGAAACTTTGAGGCCAGATGGCTGCAGACAGCAAGTCGGGGGGAGGGGGGCTTGTGAACGGAGATGCGCTATGGAACTATCTGAATGCTATGTCGGTTTCCATGGGGGCACCTGCTGCAGGAAAGGTCTCCTAAGTCGGTAGTCAGGCTCGTGCAATCATGGTTTTGTTCTGTGGCTGTTCTCCATCACCTGGAGCCTTCCAGGCAGAACCCTTTTATTAAGGCTTACACTGTTAAGTTCTCAGATTGCTACAGGAAAGCAGAGGTTGGCACTGAACCCTGATGTTGCACGTTCAACATGGGGAGAGGCTAGCCAGCCACCCAGGGCAGGCTGATCGCGACTGCATCGCTCCCTTATCAAGGCAGCTGGCATCTTCACTCTCCCTACTTGTACAGCTTCTGCCAGCACCACCATCTGAAGATTTTCAGATGCCCTATATGTTGTCATGGTAACCCACACATCGTCTCTAACCAAAGAATTCAGGATGGGAAAACGCATGTGGCAACGAGACCCATGGAATCTCCTGGTCTTACGCTGCCCATCTACTGGGGAATGAGTAGAAACCTTAGGGCAGTGGCCAAGAAACTTGGCCGCTTCCCCTGCAGCAGAGTGGAATCCCAGGAGACACTCATTCCATTGCTCTGAGTTTAAGCCTGGGTAGAAATGTTGGAAATTTGAAGAGATGGAGGCCAGAAACACCCGTCTAGAAGACAGTGGGGCCAAGGGTCGAGGCTGGAGGGGGTAATGCCTCATTCAGCATTTCTACAATATAACCATTTTAGGAATTCCTGCTTCCTCTCCCCAGAACCCTGGGTTGTGCTCGGTGGGACAGAGGGGTCCTTTCCCAGAAAATACAACCTCGTGTGAGTGTGCATACCAACGATCAGTCCTGCTGAGCTGTAGAACAGTCTCCGTGACACAGTATGTCCGCGTCATCCTCTCTCCTGTCCAGGGATGTCTGGCTTCTCTACCCTGTCAGCTGCCACAGCTTCTGTGACCAACTTGGGCAGTTCTGTGTCAACTTCTGAGTCAGCTGGGCTGTTCTCCACCTCTGAGCAGATTCAGGCATCCTCCAGATGAACTCAGTTGACACTGGGTCCTGGTTAGGTTTTTGTCCACTTGACCCAAGTCAGAATCATCTGAGAAATGGGAACTTTGATTACATGGGCCTTTAAACAAGACTCTGGGGCATTTTCTTGATAGATGATTGATGTGGAAGGGCCCAGCCCACTGTGGGCGGGGCCATCCCCAGTCAGGGATCCTGGAAAGCAGACTGAGCAAGGCTGGAGTAGCAAGCCAGTGGGCAACATTCTTTCATAGCCTCAACATCCATTCTTGCCCCCATATTTTTTCCTGAAGTTCCTGCCCTGATTTCCTCCCATGATGAACTTTAAACTGAAAGATGAAATAAACTCTTTCCTCCCCCAAGTTGCTTTCTGTTTTTATCACAGCAACAGGAAGCAAATGCTATCTACCAGGATATAGGGTCAGAGGTCTCAGCTTGAGTGGGCCATCCCATGAGACTGGCCTACTTCAGAAGCTAATTGGAAGTTCCAGGCTGTCACTTCCATCTGAACTCTAACTGATCAGCTCCTCTGCCCTGCCACAGTGGCTAATTTACTAGGACAACTTACAGAACCGGGGAGAGTTGTCTGCTTACACCTGCCCATTTCTAGGATGCTGACTGAAACCAGCATCCTAGTACTTGGCAGTAAGGTGATGAGCTCAAGGCTAAGTTGAGGTACATGGCAAGACCCTGACTCCAATCAACAAACAAAGAAAGATGGATGGGGATAGACAGCCAGGAAAAGAGCTGAACACCACAAGGGCTGGGAGAGGCCTGAAGGGGCATGCATATGCCTTCTGTGAAGGCCACACCTCCAGTGTCTAGAAACTCAGGATCTCAGGGTTCCAGAGTCTGACCTCCAGCCCCTTCTCTTGAAGGCAGGGACAGCCAGGTAGGCAGGCTGAAAGCTCTGACCTTGGACTCCTCCAGTTCTTTGGGCTCTCTGGTGAGTGGCCCCCTACGAGGTGTCAGCACTGGGAGGCCCATAGGAGTGATTGAAGACATCGGGAACTCAGGACCATGCTCACATGTATTTTTCACGCTATAGCGCTCTTCCCAGGCTGTGTTTCCAGAGTTTTGTAGGCACATCCCCTAAGGTTCTTTGGTTAATACTTAGGCATAGGATGCCTGAGCCATGAATGGGAAGCAGGTGCCTGCTGAGAGGTTGCTCAACTATTTTTCCAAAGAAGCTGGTGGTTCTGCTTCCCACCAGCCTTGTGCAGGGCTGCAGTAGCTCACCCTCCATTGGCACTCTTGTTCTGACTTCTTTATTTTCCTCCATAAAAGGGGAATAGCTGTGATATTTTTTCCAAATTTTATTTTGTGATGGTGTAGGTAAAATACATACATTTACTATCTCCTTCTCCCTTCCCTCCCTTCCCTCTTTCCTTCTCTTTCATTCTCCTCCCTCCCTCCCTCCNCTCCCTCCCTTCCTTCCTTCCTTCCTTCCTTCTCTTCCCTTCCATTCCCCTTCCTTCCTTTCTTCTTTCTTTCCTTCCCTTCCACTACCCTTCCTTCCTTTCTTCTTTCCTTCCTTCTTTCTTTTCTTCTGACAGAATTTCATGTAGCCTAAACTGGTCTGGGGTTCCCTAAAGCAGTCAAGGATGGCCTTAAACTTCTGACTGTTCTGCCTGTTGATCAATGTGATTACAGATGTACATATACATTCACGCCTGGCTTATTTGGTGCTTGGAATCAAATTCAAATACACGTGTTAAGCATTTTAATGATTCTCTAGAGTGAACGCACTCTGGGCCCCATCTGATTGGCAGGTCATCTACTGGCCAGTTCAGGCTTTCGCTGCATCTGGAACAGTCACAGCCTAGACACTCCTTGGACTGGCAGTCTGATGGGTCCCAGTGGGTTCCAGTTTTAGAGGAATGACTTCTGAAGCTGAATAGTGGGAAGACTCATGTTCTCCTTTTCCAATAACAACAGGTGGGGTGAAAAGGTGGTAGCTCCTAAAAGCATAGAACCATCACCAGCTTGTGCACATGAAGCCTGGGCTGCCCCAGGAGGGAAAGCCAAACTGCAGACACTGGCAGGGGAATGTAGTGGCCAGGCAGGCGCCTGCAGAGAGCACTAGCTTTTCCCAGGAAATTCACCACCACAGCACTGCTCACTAATAGCAATCCTCACTGAAGACAGGGCAGTGGTCCAAAGGCTGAGGGGACATGGTGCTTGTTCCTTTAAGCAAGGGCCACACTCTCTCACTGTCATCCCCTTCCTCCCCACGGTCCACACCCCAGCCTTCTCCTGCTGTGTCTGCCTGAAGTAGACCTCAGCAGGTTCCCCCCTCACCTTGCTTGCCCACTCCTGTTTTCTGGTTTCTAATTGGATTTGGCCAATGGCAACATCATCAGGAGATGAGAGATTGGTGACAAAGGTGTATCTGGAAACATATATGACCTTGCATGAGATCCTTGTGGTCCCAGTTGGATATATCTTAGCCCAGGTCCTTATCCTAATTTGGTTTTTGCTCTTTGTCTCCCATTGGAGTTGTCAGCACCATCATGGTTGCTTAGCCCCACCCACATTTCACAAAAAGGCCCTCCTCACTGCACCCCCTTCCTGTGCCTACACAAGCTGAAGTAACTCAACCCTGCTGAAGCGGAGCATCGTGGGAAGGAGCTGGAGATCTGGCTCAGTGGTTAAAAGCACACACTGCTGTTGCAGAGGACCCCATGTTTGTAACTCCAGCTTCAGGGGCTCTGATGTCTCTGACCCCTGCAGGCAGTCCACACATGTGCACCCCCACACACACATATTAAAAACAATAAAAATAATTATATTTTGAAAGCAAGAAATGATGCAGTGAGGGAGGGTGGCCAGCAGTTCCGGAGCCTGTGGCAATGTCACCTAGGAGACTGTGGAAATCCACCGATGCTGATGTCCTCAGTGTCATCACCTGCCAATGCAAGGCTAGGACGCACCAGTGAGAGTGTTCATGAGGACAGAGTGGAAGGACACACGTGGGACGTGGAGACAACACCTGTTAGGCAAGCCGTAGCCAGATGCCAGAGGGTTTTGCCAAAGAGTTGCTGCAAGGGCTTAAAAGAAGGGAAGAAGGGGGAACCAGATCCGACCTGGAGATAGAGAGAGCAGTTCTGGAGGAAGTGTGGAGGGGGAGGGAGGTCTGTCAGCAGGGAGAGGAGCACAGCAAGACTGGGGCAGGGATGTCTAAAGGGCTCAGCAGGTAAAAGTGATTGCTGCTGAAATTCTTAAGCTGAGTTCAGTTCCCAGAATCCACACGGTAGATTGACAGAACTGACTTCAGCAAGCATGCATCTGTATCCTCTGGTCTACACATGGGGACTCTCCTGTCTCTACCTCCCATCTTGCTCTCTGAGCACTGAGGATACAGATGCATGCTAATGCGCCCAGCTACCTGTGGGTGCTGGGGATTCAAACTCAGGCCCTCACACGTGCATGGAAGTGCCATGCTCACGGAGCCTCATCTCAGCCCAGTCTTCCTATTTTAAAAATACCTGGCCGGACTGTGACGGTGCTCATCTGTAACCTCAGCCCTGGGAAGGTTGGGACTGGAAGATCTGGAGTCCGAGGCTAGCCTGGGCTACCAGCTGAGGCTGGTCTAGGATGCAGGATTGGAGTTCGGTTCCCGACACCCACATTAAGCGGCTCACAACCACCTGTAACTCAGCTCCCAGGAACCTGATATCTTCCTCTGGCCTCCACAGACTCCAGACCCTGTGCTCCAGGACACCTGTACTGCTAGCCCTTCCCTAATCCAGATTAAAATCTTCCCCTCCCAAGTCCCGTATGCCGGCACATGCCTTGGCAAATCTCTGAATTTGAGGCCGGTTTGGCCTACACAGCAAGTTCCAGGCCAGCCAAAGCTATGTGTCTAAAAAGGATGAGGAGAAAGATCCTTCCCCCTTCCTTGCTTTATAATTTATTTGCCTATTACCTTTTAAATTTACTGATTGATATACATATGCATGTGTGTTCAGGTATGTACATGTGCGTGTGTGTTCAGGTGTGTACATGTGGGTGTGTGTTCAGGTATGCACATGTGCATGTATGTTCAGGTATGTACATGTGCATGTGTGTTCAGGTATGGGGGCAGAGACGACATCAGGTGTCCTTCTCTATCACTTTCCACCTATTCCTTTGAGGCAAGATCTCTCGCTGAACCTAAGGCTCCTCACATTTCTCCTCTAGACAGGAAGCCAGCAAGCCCCCCCACAACACACACACCGGTTATCCTCCTGTCTCTGTCACTGTAGAGCTGAGGTTACAGACATATATGGGATGCCCAATGTGTTACATTAGTGCTGGGATCTGAACTCTAGAGCTTATGATTGTACAGAAAGTGCTCTTAACTGTTGAGCCAATGCCAGTTCTTTATCTATTTATTTTTGATACAGAGTTTCATGTAGTCCAGAGTGGCCTTGGCTTTGAACGCACAGTGCCACGGACCGGCTCTCGGGGAGCTTAACGACTGAGGGAGAACAGGGGTGAAG
>LOEQ01000467.1:565051-577610 GCA_001685075.1 Bramus lutescens | reverse complement strand
GGTGGGGGCTGGGCATTAGTTCTCCAAACGCGAGTGTCTTGTCTGCAGAATTGATCACAAAGCCTTCCTTTCTGTAAAGAATCAATGCATATGAGTGTAGAATACTCTGCATGAAGCTAGAGCTGGGAGCACCCCCTGGTAACCACGTGGCTAAGAATAAACACTCAGCCCTGCCATCTGCAGGTGTCACCTCTAAGCCCTGGAGCACCAGCTCCCTTGGCTCCAGGTCCCAATATCTGTCCATGGTCTCTTCACTGCACCACTGCTCAGCTTGGCCTCCTGTGCTACACCCTGAACTCATGCAGGGATTGAGCTTGGTTTAGTCCATCCTTATAACCAACACTGCCTGTTCTATTCGGTCTGCATATTGCAGAGGACTCCTTTATTGCCTTCCACAGAGGTTTTCTTTGTCTTATTTGTGCGCCTAGGAATTGGAGCTGGGGTCTTGAGCATACAACAGACAAGCGCTCCACCACAGAGTCACATCCTTATTCCCCAAGTAATTTTTCTTCTAACTTACCCCAGTCTTGCAGGGAACATCACTGTGGTATTTTTGGCTCTCTCTTGCCTCAATGTCCCCTCTTTACCATGCCCTATTAGGACTCTTAATTCAGAAGAAAATGCCTAGATGCCTTTTTTGAACCAGGGTTTCATGTCGCCTAAGCTGGCCTCAACTTGATGTGCAGCTGAGAATGGCGTTGAACTTTGGATCTGCCAACCTCCACCTCCCAAATGCTGGTATTACAGTCATGCTTCACGTGGTTCTCAGTTTGAAACCAGAGCCTTGTGCATGTTGGGCAAGCACTCTACCAACTAAGTTACAGCCCTGAAGGTGGCCCTCCAGGGGGATGGTGACCCAGCTTTTGAGATACCCCAGCCCCTGCCTGCTTCCTCACAGCACTCAGACTCTGGGAGCAGGGCACCCAGGCACCTGTAGGAAGGAGAGCTAATAGATGGGTGGGTAGCTTGAGTGGGTGCTTGACTTTCTTGGTGGCTTTAAAATTGTTTCCTGGTTTAATTGAGTCTCAAAACACTATGGTGTAAATGTGGCCAGAACTGCCATCGCTTCTAAGACAATTACGCCGAGGCGCAGAAATCTAAGTCATTTTCTCAGTGACCAGGACAAGAGTCCCAACTAGGGTGTCTCCACCACATCCGGCCCTCAGAGCCATGCTGCGCCCAAACCCTGCTGGTCCTCAAAAGGACAAACAGCCACCCTTTGTACAGCCCCTCTCCACCCCAGCCCTTCTCCTTTTACAGCCTTGAGGCTCAAGGTCAAAGTTATTATTTATCATCTCACACAAAGCCCACACCACTCTCTTATATCATAGCTGGGCCCCTAGGGCATTTGGGTTGCAACTCCCAAAATAAGGACTGGGGAGGCAATATGGAGAGTTGAGAATATGCCCCTTGAGAACGATCAGCCTCTCTGAGAGGGGTAGCTCTTCCTTGACTCCCTCTGGTTGCTTCCACAGGGATTGGTTGACTTTGGGAATCAGGTCACTAAGATATATATATATANTTGGAAGAGCAGGCAATGCTCTTAACCACTGAGCCATCTCTCCAGCCCCCACTAAGTTTCTAAGAGTCTAGAGGCCTAACTTTTCCCATGAAATTTCCCATATTTTAGGGGTGGCACCAAATAGAAGTGTTTAGGACACAGTGTGAGATCTGAAGAGACGGCTCATCTATTGAGAGTTCTTGCTACTCTATCGTGAGGACCTGACTAAAATCCCAGTACTCACATAACAAGCCAGGCATCCATGAGCTGCGGTCCTAGCTCTGAGAGACAAAGACAGGAGGATCACTGGCACTGGCTAGCTTCCAACCTAGCCAAGAAAAATTGAATCCCAGTTTTAGGGAGAGACCTTGCCTCAAAGGAATAGATAGAGATAGAGGACTCCTGATGCCCCCTTCTGATCTCTGTGTGCATGCCTGAACACATATGCACACACGTTCACACAAACAAGATGCACATGCATGCATGCATACACACATATATACAAAAATAAACATTTTTGAAAGACATTGTGTGGCCAGAGCAACACACAGCCCTCCTCGCCCTGCCACCTGTCTTCTATCCCTCAGCCCAGAACCCAAATTAGCTGTCTCAGAGGCAGCTATGAGACCTCCACCCAGAAATGCATGTCCATTTGGAGGTGGATGATGAAGCATCTCTCAGTGTCTTTAGGAGGCCTGGATGAACGCAATGGAGTGCTGGCAGCTATGTGACCATTGGCCCTAAACAGGGAAGGGGGTTGGTGAGCCTGCTCTGTGTCCTTTGCTGGTTACAGTGTCATAAGAATTTCCACTGGAGCTGAGACAAGACTCAAGCATGACATTGGCTGGATGTTGTTATTATCAACATATTTGAAAGAATTAAGATAATCGGGCACGGTGGCACAGACCTATAAAATTCTATTTGGGGAGGCTAAAACAGGAAGATCAAGAGTTCAAGACTAACTCCCAGTACTCTGGAGGCACAGGCATGCAGAGCTCTGTTAGATCCAGGCTAACCTGGTCTACATAGTGAGTCCCAGGCTAGGGCTACACAGGGTGACCCTGTCTAAAAAGAAAGGATGGAAGGAAGGAAGGAAAGAAAGAAAAGAAAAGAAAACAAGAAAAGAAAGAGTTTAAGGTTAGCCTAGACTCAAAATAAGACCCTGTTTAAATCACATGTTTATATTAAAAAATAATTGAAAATGAAGCCCAGTAGGCATAGAGAAGTCTATAAAGAGGCTTTCTCCAACTTCTGTCCCTTTTTAATACTAAGTGTAGAGATTTAGATGAGCAAAGATTTGGATGAAGAAGGATGGCCACATCCCTAGACTTCTGCATGTCACACAGATGGTGACTGTTAGCTATCAGTCCTGGAACCCAGAGGCTCCCAGCCAGTTGAGCAACGAGCTAATTCTCCCAGATACACACTGGCAGGATTAACCACTGTTTCTGTCTCTGAGTATGAGGGGCTGCTTCACAAGCATGGAGTGGACATGTGTTTGGGCACAATGGAAGGAGAAAAGGTGTGAGGTTTCAAGGCACATGGGGTTATGGGATACATGAGTACCAAGCATGACCCTGTGACCTGAAGACAATATTCTCGTACCATCTCCTGCTCTTGTGCTATTCACCCAGGCAAGGTGGTAGTATACCCATTTTCACACGGAGGAAATCGAGGCTTAGAGAGATTCATGTGGCTCCACACATCTGTGGAATACTCAGATTCAGTATGTATGTTGAGGCTCTATATACATGGGATGCACTACTAGAATGCACGTATCTAAGGTGTCACATTCAATGCCTTTCAGAAAACCGGCCCCGATCTCAGGTTCCAGGTCAGGGTCACTAATGGCCTGGCGGTATGTCTTGAGGCCAGCCATAGGCGTGCCAAAGGATGGTATGCATGAACTAGTGTGCCACGACTGCTGGGCCTGCACCAGACGGGCAGCCTGAGCAACAGATGTGACCACAAACCACTTCTCCTTTTGCCTCTTCACGCCCTTCTGTGCCCATTGTCCTGAGCCTGTTTCCCTTTCCTCTAGCACACTGGTCACAGTGGGTCAGGGCCTCTCCTGTGACCCGTGGTCTCTTTCTTTCTTTCTTTTAAATTATTTTAGTTTATTTACATTGATGTTTTAGTTGCATGTATGTCTGCATGAGGGTGTTAGGTCTCCTGGAACTGGAGTTACAGAGAGGTGTGAGCTGCCATGCAGGTGCTGAGAATTGAACCCAGATCCCCTGGAAGAGCAACCAGCACTCTTAACTGCTGCGTCATCTTTTCAGCACTATTGAGTCTCTTTCTAAGTTCACATTCTGATGTACTGGACATGTCCAGAATTAGGGGTCCACCATTCAGCCCACACAGGGGCGAGAACTGCAATAGCTGCCTTCAGTATGTGGGACTGTGTCTTCAGAAAGATGACCTTGAAGTGGCTGGTCCCTTTGGGAGGTGACTAGGGCTCAAATCTCTGGGAACCAAGGTACTGAGGGACAAGTGGGCACGCTGCTGTTACTGGAGGATGAGACCCTGGTGGCCTGCCTACTCCAGGCCTCCTCGTGTGGGAGCATGCAGAACCTCATGTGACACCAGTTACCCTGGCATTCAGTGGGGTTCCTCCTGATGACCCCCAGCTCAGATACTGCAGTCAACCATGCTGCTGCCTCCAGCAGAGGAGGGGACGCAGCTCCATTCTTGTCACCATTCACTCCTGCCACCTCCTTGTCACAGGGGCTGGGAGGGTTGGCTCACTGAGAGCCACTTAGAGGGTGACAGTTTCATTGTACCCCGGACACTCCCACTGTTGCCAGCCCAGGCTGTGGGCTGTCCTGGAAGATTCATTCATCCCTCACCGTCATACACCTTGGGCTTTGGGACAGGCTGCACAGGTCTGTTCCTCCACCCTACCTTGTGGCCAGCACTGCTGCTGTTCTGGGGCACTGCCCCAAGGCTGGAGCTGATATCCGCTCCTCTCTATGCAGGAACCAAATTTGCCTTCAGGAGTGTGACTTTCCACCCCAAAGAACTGCTCACGCATGTGCAGAGGCTATGAGGTAACAGCTGCTCAATGAGTTTGAGAACTGAGCAAGGAATTTAGATTTCGTTAGTGTGATAGAAACCATTGTCAGATCTTAAAAAGGATGGACTGTGTTCCTAGTCACACCTTCGAAAATATTGATCTGGTCATGGTGTAGGAAACAAGTTAAAGAGAGTTGGGGGTGAAGAGCTGGGTCCAGGGGAGAGATGGGGGTGCCCAGACCAAGACAGGTAGTAGGCAGATGATGCAGATGGGCTTGGAGGATCAGGAAGAGACAGAACCCTGACCCTCACCCCATAGTGTCTGTGAGGGTGGCCGAGCAGAGGACGCTAATGACAACAGAAAAACATGGGAAACGCTGGGCCCTGGTGCTGGCCTGAGATAACCGGCCAGCTTGCCCCCTGGTGAAATAGCTAGAGGGGAGGGGAGACTGGACCTCCTGCAGACAGAACTTGAGAAACAGGCACAGGGCTTCATGGGCTATGGAATGTTTGTGAGCTGCTGCAGAGGCCACTGGCAGCCNATGGTAGGGAGGGGGCTGGCCGTGTGAATGCAGGGACACATTGCCTCTTGTCTCCAGCTCTCACTCGGGCTTGAAAATGCAGTTATAGCCTCGGCCTTGCTTGGTTTAAACATCAGTCCCTGCCCTCAGCTATTTCATGAAGCAGGGTCTCATGTAGCCCAGGCACAGAACTTGCCTTGTAACTGAGGTTAGCTTTGTACCCCTGATTTTCCTGCCTCCACCCTCTGAGTTTATTTGTTTTCTAATTGAATATTTGGGAGCATCTTCACTTCCTCCTCCCACTCCTATCTGCCTATAGCCAGCCTCGGGCTACAATACANNNTGGAAGCAGAGGCAGCCTATAGGCTCAGGTGGTACAATACTTGCCTGCCTGGAACAAAGCCCCAATTCAAACAACAGCACTGCATGAAACAGGTTTGATGGCGCACACCTGTAATCCCAGCACTCAGGAGGTAGAGGCAGAAAAATCAGAAGTTCAAGGTAAAAAAAAATAAATTATAGACCAAAAAAAGATGTAATATCATTTCAAAGATTTAATATAAACAATCATTGCTCAATTTTTACATTTGAAACAAAATACAGAAATTAATTTTCTCTTCTAAAAAAAAAAAGAAGTTCAAGGTCATTCTCAGCTATGTAAAGGTTTCCCATCCTGCTTGGGTTCCCTGAAACAAACAAAAACAACCTAGAGGCAGGCTCCCTTCCTGACTCAGCAGATGCCCGTGTGTCAGCTGTAATTCTTCCTAGTTTAGTCTCTGGACACCTGCCATCTGTTCCCATACCATCATTCATAAGACCCTTCGCAAGATAAAGCCTGAGCCCCAAGGTGCCTCTCCCCAAAGAAGGCTACCTCTCTGCGTGCCCCAGAACCATGGCACTCTCCCACCCACACTTACCTCATCCAAGTGGGCCTTTCTCCACATCTATTTCATGGCTCTGCACAGATGACCCAATATGGCTTCTGTGCCTCACCTATCTGGGTGGGGCAATCCCTGTTTCCACTGCAGAGTCTGAACGGCTCCTGGCACTAAGCCCTCCACCCCATCTTGTCTATTCAAGGACTGCAGGGGTCCCCAGAGGCAGGGGGATGTGTTTCTCATGGCATGGACACTTAAAGTGTGCAAAGTAGGGAGCTCTGAGTCCACAGGCCCAGCTTTCTTCTATAGACGCCTCTGCTGTCACCCCAACTCAGCTCAGACAGTTGGTTTTGGGGGTTTGCCTGAGATTCATGCCCAGGGCACACACTTCTGCGTGACTCCTGAGCGGTCCTCTCCTTCCTGTAGCCCCTAGACACAGCCTCTTCTTGGGGTGTAGAATGTAGGCTTCCCATGTTGTGACCTATCTGCATACTGGTGTAGCTCTAGGCTGTTCTCCGCTGGGATGTGTCCAACAGTTTGGGAAGAGTCCAACTCCCCAGGGATCCCAGAGCCTCACATAATTAGTCATTATGAGTAATCGCCTGGCTATTTTCTGGGGGGCCCTGGCCAATCTCTCACGTGCTCCCTCCAGGGCATTTGTGCAGCTTTCCCACCCCCCTCACTGCCCCCCAACAGATGAAGGGCTCTGGGGGTCTTTTGCTGCCACTGTGCCCTAGCAGGGATCAGCCAGCAGCAGGATCAGCTGGGCCTGCAGGATGAGGTAAAGGCAGCCCAGGAGGGCAGTGACACTGGGGGAACCAAGAGGGTAGTCATGCTACCCCCTCTGTAACCTCAGCCACGGTGAGTCAAGACAGGGCTCCCTGTGTGGCAGATAAGGAAAACGAGGCGCAAAGGTGTCAGAGAAGGCAGTGCTGAGCCAGATGTGAAGATCCCAAGACATGACTGTAGTGCTGAGGTTCTCACCCTGGGGCAGCCCCTCCTTCCAGAGACAGGGGACAGTGTCTGACTGTGTTTTGATGATCACCCCGGAGAAAGAAGAGAAAGAGTCTGGTAGAAAATAGTGTAGGCTAGGGTTGCTTCAAACGTCCCGCGGTGCACAGGAGAGCCACCACAGTAAGTCACTCTGGAGCAGGAAGTATAACTCAGTACTAAAAAGACCATGCTTGTCAATCTGTCCCAAATGCCAATAGTACCAAAGTGGAGAAAACATGTTTTACAGCCTCAGCTAAGAACATCATGGTGGTGTTACCTGCAGGGCCTCTGCCCAGGGCAGTGGGTTAGAGCCTCTGAGTTTCCCAAGCGGTGCCAGGAAGGCAGGATGAGCTGGTGTGCCCCGAGGACAATAAGCTTCTGAAGCATAGCAGCCTGAGGTGAGGGACAGGGAACTGTGTGACCCTGATCATTCATGCACATGCTTCCTCGTGATACACAGATAGATGCACATCTGGCCATGATCCAGGAAGAGCCACATAGCAAGGGGCTTGCTTGTTTCAAATTTAACCAAGAATTTTACACAGGAGCTAAGGAGACCACCATAAGTACACTGACATTTATCTTAGACAACTTGGTGGTGACTCTTTGAAGATTTATATGTTGGAAACAATGTGCTTGAGTTTAGGGGTGGTGTTCAAGAAATAATCGAAAGTAAATCAGCTGCAATGCACAGGCTTCCAGGAGTCTTGATGTCCTTCACACATGCTTATGCACTCTCCTAGTGGGGGGTTGCATGATGTGTTTTGTGTGCACATATGTTTGTAGTGTGCTCTGGCTGTAGTAACTGAATACACCTATTGATGCGTGTGTGGCGGCAGAGGTTGAAGTCAGGTGTCTTGCTCTATTCACCACTAATGTTTGAGACAGAGTCTCTCTGTGAACCTGGAGCTCACTGATTGCCTCAACTAGCTAGCCAGCTAGCTCAAGGAATCTGTCCATCTCTGCTTCCCGAATGCTGGGGTTACAAACGTACTTCACTGGGCCCAGGATTTTATGCATGTTCTGGGGATCTGAACCCAGATCTTTGTACTTGCATGGGAAACACTTCCTAATTAAACCATCTCCCAACCCTTTGGTGTCCTTCATTAACAAGGCAGGTGTGTGGGAAGGTGGGAATGCCAATGTGTGACTCTGTGACTCCTGGACAGGTGTTCCTTCCACAGAAGATTCTAGGGAGGCAGCTTGAGACGAAGGGGAGACCCAAGGACCTCTATATCAGAGGTCTGATATGCATGCCCTGTTTGTAACCTCACCGTGACTTTGGTAAGTCACATGGCTCTGAGAACACCATTCTCCTTATCTTTAGATTAGAAAGTCTCTCAGGCAGGCGCCTGAGGTGTCTGTGAGGACCAGGCAGGTTAATGTGTGTGAAAGTGTTTGGTCAACAGTGAAGAAGTCCTATGCAAATGTAAGATGTGTTGTTATTACTGAGATAACATTGGTTCAGACAGGAGCCTTACCCAGCAGGGAAGCATGCTTCAGATCCCAGACTGACTGGAGTAGGCAGCTTCCTCTGCATCTTTGATTAGATGAAGCCTTTGCTATGTCCAAGATACTTGAGAGTTATCAGCAAACAGGACAGAGGAAAAGCCTTACCTTTTGGGAGACTGCACCCTAATGGGGTGGGGGATAAAGGTGGGGAGAGAAGCATTAACATAACCAGGAGGAGGTTATGTAGACTAGGGGAGCTCTAAAGTACTACTGAGGTAACTGAACAGAGTAAAAGCAGTAAGGATCTTGAAGGGGAGAGGGAGGATGCATGTTTCTTCTCATTACCTTATAGAGGGTGGAGGTGTGCATGAGCCGTGGAGCACACGTGGAGATCAGAGGACAAGGTGCCTGAGTCAGTGTTTGTCCTCCACTGTGTGCATCGTGAGGATCGGACTTACAGTGTGGAAGCAAGCCCTCTACCCCTGAGTTATCTCTCCAGCTAGGTGCTACAGGTTTTTGTTTTATTTTGTTTGAGACAGAGTCTCACTGTGAGCTGTGGCTGGCTCGGAACTTGCTGTATAGATGAGGCTGGCCAGAAACTCACAGAAGTCAAGGTGTGCACCTTCATGCCCAGTCTAAGGCTATAGTTTTCAGTAGTGGTACAGATTATGTCCGGATGAGAACAGCTCTCTAGGAGGTGAGAGCCCTGCAGGTAGTGGAGGAAAAGCACCCCAGGTAGAAGGAGAGAGCCGGGATGAAGCTGGAAAGTACCTGGCTTCCAAAGAGCCACAAGAGGCTGCAAGGAGAGAGTCAGGAGGCCAGAGCAGAGAGTGGGGGAGGGGGTAGAGGGGGCACTGCAGGACTTGGGTCTTACTGGAAATCAGATAGGGAGCCTGGGGGGCCCAGGCCCTCACCATGTATCCCTTTTTGTGGTTTTGGTTTCTTTTAGCAACTGTGATTTTTACTGATGGATGATAGCATCTTGTTCTTGGCTATCAGAACTTCACAACTTGAGATGCTGCGGCTGCAGGAGGCTTGGGCCTCCCTGTTCTGCCCATTCTTCCTATGCATACATACACACACATATGCAGCTTGGCATGTTGCATAGGTCATCTCTCTGACTGCACTGTCAGGAACAGGCTGAGATAGGGTGGGAAGCTGACTGCTTAGCGCTTGTGGTCTTGACCTAGGGGATAGCAGCAGGAAGGCGAGAAACTTGGATTCTGGAACCAGAGCCAGGGGAATTATCTTTTCAGATTGAATGTAAATATGAGAGAAAGTTGGGATTTTAGGGTGGCTCAAGAACTGGGGACCTGGGCCACTGGAAGAGGGAAAGAGTGGAGAATGAGGTAGACCTTAATGAGGAATTAAGTTTGAGCTGTCAGTTAAAGAACTGAGTGGAAACAATTAGAATTAGCAGCCTAAAGGCTGGGAGAGAGTCCTGGGTTACAGGAAAACTTCAGAGGTCAACACCTGGTACCTAGTAAGAATGGACCTTCAGGAGGTGGTGGTACCAGTCATTGAGACCTGACAGGGGACTTTAGGAGCTGAGCTCTTCCTCTCGTGGTTCCCCAATATTGAGAGGGAACATGAGGAGCAGGACAAAGGAGAAGCCTGAGGAAGGGCATCCTGGAGGCAGGAGGATAGCAGGGAAGGAAGCAGTTTCCTTGGTCAAACACTGTAGTATGCTAAGCAGACACAGCCTGGGGATGGTGGCGTTGGACAATGTGGAGGCCACTGGTGTTCCTGACAGGGACACTCTCCGTGGGATATTCATCCACCAGGATTTGAGTTCCAGAAGGAAAGATAACAGATGCAGATACACTCTTGCGAAGTTTCCTTGCAACTGCAAGAAGTAGGGTGGGGAGAGTCCAAAAAGGATGGGGAAACAATCCTGTTGTGTGCTGGCAGGAAAGGCGCTAGAGACTGAACGTTGATTGTACATCCTACAATAGGGAAGATAGTCAAGGGGTATACTGAAGGAAGGTTAAAATGGTACATGTTAGGAATAAAGTTGACCTGCAGTGTGGAATGGTGGTAAAGAATTGATTTAACATTCATGAGGCCCTGGGTACAATTCCCATCATTCTGCATCTCCCTTGCATTTCCAGAGTTCAGTAGGGGACAGTGGGACACCAGATGGCATCCTGGCCAGAGATGAGGACAGGTGTTTCTCCCAAGGAGGACAGGGACATTCCTAGGGACACAGTGTTAGAATTGAGGACATGAGCAAACCTCCAGGAAACCACGGGGCTTCTTCCTGAATCTCTGTCCGCAGCTTCTTAGCAACAAACACTGAGGACTCCACTAGCATCTGTAGACAGCTCAAACAGTCAAGAAGTCTGGGACATGAAATGGTGGACTCCCTTAGAGCAGGGCATTTGAATACTATGTGAGGCTTCAGAGGGCAAGAGAGGCTATAGTGGGGATGATGGGCTGCCCCACAGAAGGGGCCCAGAGTGCCTCCATTGGCTCCAAGCTCCAGAAGAGGAGAGGGGAAAGCTTGTAGCTTTGTGTGTCCAGGCCCAGTCTATTCCCCTCCCCAATGCAATTTGGTCCTGAGTCTCTGAGTCTTCTCCTATCTAAGCCCTAGACTCTAACAAAACCTGTGAGATGTTGCCCAAGGAGGAGGCATGGTGACTGTGTGTGACATGTCCTTTCTTCCCAGGGTACTACCTAGTTCAACTACTTATGCAGTCCTGCCTACAGGCAGAGCCACACTGGGGTGTGGTGGGTGCTAGCATCCTTCAAGACTGCACAGAAACATGATCTCACACACCTGCCATATCCTCAGAGATGGGCACCTAGCCTGGGGTGGCTCCTTTTTATTTTTTATTTTTCACGGCGCCTTAAGCTATTCAGAGTGACCTGCTCCAAGAGACCACCTAATTAATGGAAGCCTTGAGGGGGATGAAAGAAAACTGGCTGTGAATCCAAAACGTGCCTTCACTCTGGGCCAGCGGGATGCTCAGAGCTCCAGAGGCTGGCTCTGTGCTCCTCCTGCGACCAGNTCCCATTAGACTGAACAGACCCACGCAGGCAGAGAGGAAGGAGGACCTTGCATTCAGCTAACCTTTATCATGTACCTGCCCACGGCGCAGGACCCTGGGGACCCTACGGTAAGGTCTTTCCCTCGTGGCAGGGGGCCCATGGTGTGGAACGTGGTGTTGAGGGCACAAATGAGGTGTGGCAAGGGACAGAGAGGGACTCTGAGGAAAGGATGGAGGGAGGCCGGGTGTCCCTGAGGACGTCACAGAGGAGTGGCGGACAGCAGCTCAGACCTCGCTAGGAGCTAGGAGCAGCATCCACTGGTTGTGGAGCTGTGTCTCCACTTCTCTCCACCCCTCCCTCCCCAACCTTCCCTCTTATCTGCCTCACTTCTTTTCTGTCTGGAGTCTTTAGATCCCTGAGCAAGAAAGGCCCTGGAATCCCTGGGCCAAGACTCTCCCGTTACTCCTGAGGAAGCAGGAGCGGGCAGATAACAGCAACTTATCCAAGGTCACACAACTGTTTTGGTGTCCTGTTTTTTTGTTTTTTTGTTCGCTCATATTTGCTGTGTGTGAGTGTGTGTGTGTGCGCGCGCGTGTGTATACACATGCAAAACACAGAAAGGCAAAGTTACACAGAGAGACAGCTCCTCTTATAGCAGTAGGCTGTGTGATGTACACAGATGTGTCCTGACACTAATGGGAGCACACAGCTGCTCAGGCAGGGGAGCCACTGTGAGGGATCCCACAGAAGGACTATATCTGCGTCTCAGGTGGGGTAGGAGTGAGACTGTTGAGGTCTCAGAGGCCTTTCCTACCATTTCGAGGAACTGGGCCTGGCTCTAAGTTCTAGCCAGAGTTTCCAGGGGACTTGGAGCTTAGTCTCCAGACTCTGGGTCCCCTTACAAGTCCCAGGATTTAGTGACCTAAGGAGAAGGGTGTGGGGCTTGCTTAGATTAGGGATGGACCATGACACAGAAATCAGAAGTCCTGGCCCTGAGAGCTCCAAAGAATCTCTCTTTGCACTCTCCCCAATAAAATAAGGGTAACTGTATTCCTCTGAGGGAAGTTTTACTTCTGGGGTATAGGAAAAGCTGACAAGAGAAAGGGGTCTCTCTGGCAAGCCGCCCTTTCTCCCTCTTCTCGCCTTTGTTCCTCCCCCCACTCCCTCCCTTCCTCTCCCAGTCAGCTTCCCTTCCCTTCTTCCAGCCC
>LOEQ01000467.1:449114-466780 GCA_001685075.1 Bramus lutescens | reverse complement strand
TGTGTGTGTGTGTGTGTGTGAGAGAGAGAGAGAGAGAGAGAGAGATGAGAGAGAGAGAGAGAGAGAGGGATGAGAGAGAGAGAGAGAGATTGTGTATGTGTTCCGTGTGCCATTAGATTCCCTGGAAACCAAAGTGGTGAGCCACTGAACATGGGTGCTGGGAACTGAACCTAGGCCCTCCAGAGGAGCAGCAAGTGCTTTTAACCACAAAGCCATTGCTTCTAGCTCCTCAACTTTAATTTAAGCGAAAATGGGCATTTGTTGATTCATGGTACAACAAAGTACCCAAGTGCATCCAAAATGCAGATGGTGTGGGTCTTCCCCTCTCTCTGTCAGGCTTCTCTCTCCTCCTTTCTCTCCTCAAGGCCCCCCACCCTAGAGAGAGGCGGAGAGGGCACAGCCACAGCTCCCTTTACTGTCACAATCCCTGCTTACAGTTCCTGTGTGTACAACTCAGGATGACACCTGCGCTCAGGATACAACATGTCCTTACAGTTCTATCTAGCTACAGGCCAATCTGAGCCCAGAAGCATAGAAAAATGTGATTGACAGGCTACCAGGTACTGTGCCGCCCAAGAGGAACAAGGCCCTAAAGAAGGGAGTGTGGTCAGTGAGCAAAGGGAGATCACAATATTGGCTTGGGCCAGAAATAAGGCAGGATGGGGGAGAAATACTGGCGGGAAGGCACTTAGGTTCCTCTTGGGCCAGTGAAGCAGCCGGAGGACTGGGAAGAGGTCAGGGTGGCTCTGAGAGCCTGGGGCCTGCGATGAAGAAAGCAGAGCTGAAAAACTACCTCTCAGCAAAGCTGTGGCTTTTTGTTCTGATTCTAACCTAAGGAAGTTTTGCTGGTGATCGAATTCAGGGCTTTGTGGACCCTAGGCAAACCTTCTACTATCTAAGCTACAGCCCCAGTTCTCCCCCTGCCACCTTTTGAGACAGTCTTACCCTGTAGCCCAGGCTAGCCCTTAAACTCACCATCCTCCTGCCTCAGCTTCCTGAGTGCAGGGTAGTGTGTACTACCATACCATCTCTCTNCTCTCTCTCTCTCTCTCTCTCTCTCTCTCTCTCTCTCTCTCTCTCTCCTTATCTCTCTCATTTTGTTTTGTTTTTTGAGACAGGGTTTCTCGGTGTAGCTCTGGCTATCCTGGGACTTGATTTGTAGACCAGGTTGGACTCAAACTCACAGAGATCCACCTGCCTCTCTGCTTCCTGAGTGCTGGGATTAAAGGTGTGCAGCATCATTGCCTAGTGCATTTTTCTCTTTTTCAAAAATTTACTTTTAATTGTGTGTGTTTGTGTGTGTGTCTCTGTGTGTGTGTGTGTTTATGTATGTGTGTGTAGGGAAGTATGTGTATGTGTGTTTGTGTATGTCTGTGTATGTAGGTATGTGTGTGAGGTTCTCTGTTTATCTGTGTGTTAAGTGTGTATGTGTCCACATGTGAGTATGTGCATATGAATGAATATAGGGATCTCCCTGGACCTGGAGTTCCAGGTGATCGTGAGCCAGCTCAGGTGAGTACTGGGAAGAGAACTTAGGTCCTCTGCAAGAGCAGAATGTGCCCTTAGCCTCTGAGCAATCTCTCCAGAGCTAGAAAATACATTTTCAAAGAAAAGGAATACCAGCTGGTAAGATTCTGTTCCACAAGCTCTCAAAGGCAAGAAAGATCTTACGGGAATTTTGTCTCAGGAATAATGGGAGAATACGTGATGCTTAGGAACAGGCCCTCTTCTGTGAGCATGCTAGGTGTAATCTCAGTGATTAGAGCCTGTGTGTATGGAAAGAAATGAGAAGAAGGCAACTTAGGGCTGGAGAGATAACTCAGTGGTCAAGAGCACTGGCTGCTCTTCTAGAGAGAGGACCGGCTCCAATTCTCAGCACCCACGTGGTGACTCACAACCATCTGTAACTGCATCCCCAGGGGATCGGGTGCTCTCTTCTGGCCTCCTTGGGCACCCGGCACCCATTTGGTACAAAGACACGGTTGCAGACAAAACACTCATGCAAATAAAACTAAGCCAACACAATTTAAAAAGGTTTTCTATTGGGGGAGGCCACTGGACAAGAGCTGTTACTCTGAGTAGAAGGTAAGGGGAAGAAAATCTGCTGGAATGAGCGCTAGGTTTCAGAGACCGAGATTCTGGATGCGGTGCGACATCCCCAGGTGTGGGACTTAGGAACATCATCTCACCCTTTCTGCAGTTCCATTTCCTTTGCCTGACAGTCGGGTTAGCGACTCTGCTGTCTGTGCTAATAGAGTGGAGCAGCTCTACATCTTCAGCCTTCAGCCAGGGCCCTAAGGTAGAGAAAACAAAAACGTGGAATGTGCAGGAAAGTCCAAGGTTACACGGAAGCATTCTGGGCAGCGGTGATGTTAGAGGACCATGAAAGGTCGTTGGGTCTGAAACAGTCTGGCATCCTAGTTTGCTTCCTGTTGTTGCAATAAAGCAATTTGGGGAGGAAAGGGTTTATATGGCTTCTGTGGCCCAATTACAGCCCATCATCAAGGGCAGGAACTCAAGGCAGGAACTAAGGCAGAGGCCACAGAGGAACACCGCTTACTGGCTTACTGATGACTTACTCAGCCCGCTTTCTTATATAACTCAAGATGGCCTGCCCAAGGATGACGCTATCCTCACTGGTCTGCGCCTTTTCACTCAATCATTAACCAAGAAAATGTCCCCAAAGACATATCCACAGGACAGTCTGGTGGAGGATATCCCTCCATTGAGAGTCTCTAGCTTGTGTCAAGACAGAAAAACTAACTGGGACACGTGGGGACTTGGAACTACCCTGAGCTTGTCCCAGAACTGGGAGAGGCAGAATCGCAGTGATCTAGCAAAGGTCCTCCTGTTTCTGTGGAGTGGGGAATGCCAACGGCCTGGAAGAGAGTGCAGAGACAGGAATGTGCCTTATGCACATCAAGTTACGGAGACAGTGGCATGCCAATCACATCAAGTCAAAGGGTTGAGCAAAGAAAGAGCTGGAAGGGGGCTGAGGCGTCCCAAGCAGGAGACAGTCCTGGCCCGCAAAGGAGTGGTTCAGTGATGGCACTTGGTAGGCTGGTGCCCCGAGGACTGGGAACTGCAGCTAGATCTCTCTGGGGAAATGACCTGGGATTTCTCCCACCTTTTCACCCCACCAACTGGAAAAGAATAACTGTCTAGGGAGTAAGAGAAGGGAGGGTCTTTGTCCTGGGAGCCAAGTAGGACAATGTTGGTGCTGTTGTTTTTTCAAGAAGGGAGAAGTCAGAACTTGGGGCTTCTTTCAATGCCACAGGTGACTGCTTTCCTCCAAGCCTCAGTAGCTGGGACCGCCAACAAGGAACAGCTCAGTCTGAGCATGTCTCTGGGGCCTAAATCTGAAGACGTCCCTTCAATGGCATTCATCATCCTTGGTGACTCCAGTGTAGAGTTCCCCTCTTTAGCAGGCAAGTCTGATGCTGTCCCAGGCTGGCCTCGAACTCACCATCCTCCAGTCTTGACCTCTCCGGAGCTGGGATTTCTGCCAGGCACTGTGATGCCCAGCCTGAGCACTGTGTGGTCTCTCTGCTGGGAAAATACCTCCCATAGATTCTGTGTGGCTGGTGAGCTCCTCTCTGGCCCACCTGGACCCATTTATCCCTTTTATTTTTGAGATTATAATGTAACTACAACATTTCTCCTTCCCCTTTCCTCTCCCCAAACCTGCTCATATACCCTCCTTTCTCTCTTTATAATTTATGGCCTTGCGGGGCAGTGGTGGTGCACGCCTTTAATCCCAGCACTTGGAAGGCAGAGACAGGTGGATCTCTGTGATCCAGGCCAGTCTGGTGTACAGTGTGAGTTCCAGGACAAGCTACAAAGCTACAGACAAACCCTCTCTCTCAAAAGAAAAAGAAATAATGGCTTCATTAATTGTTATTACATGCAGATTACTAAATACAACCTGCTTGGTCTGTATAACGTTACTCTTATATGTTTTCAGGGCTGACCACTCGTTGCTGGGTAACCAGTTGGTGTACTCTTCCCTGGAGAAGGCTATTTCTCCCACTTTCTCCCTTAGTTACCTGTAGTTCTTTGTCTAGTGGATGGGGGAGGCCTCAACAGACTGGTCCTTTACCTCGATAGGGCTTCAGGTCTCCAGAGCCTCCGCCCTTCCTCTGAGGCAGCCACTGTCCACGTGGTGCATCATGCAGCCTGAGTGTAACTTCTGCACTCCGAGGGGTGGCAGCTCTCTTGACATCAACTCTCTGAGTAACTGTAGTTCAAGCTTTGGGAGTTCAGGTTCTCAAAGTCCACGAGGAACAGTCCCTAGGTCCTATAAGTCACAGGAGCAGTCCTGTGACTTCTGCCTGTTTCCTACTACCCAGCCTTCTGCACTGTCACCCACCCCAGCCGAAAACCAAGGCTTCCCCACAGGCTCTGGAGTCACAGGGAGCCTCGCACACACTCCGGCAGCAGTCCTAACGTTCCCACGCATGAGGTTAGGACCTTTCTGCCTCCTTGGCAACTTCTACCTCAAAACAATTTTCATTTTGCTGAAGATTCCCCTCCCCCAAAATCCTTGTTTTCCATTATAAATTGTTCAGTGGAAGCTGGTCATGATAACTCACACCTTTAATCCCAGCACTGGGGAGGCATACACAGGTGGATTTCCGTGAGTTTGAGTCCAGCCTGGTCTATGTAGTAAGTACCAGGACAGCCAGGGCTACTCAGAGAGACCTGGCCTCAACAACAACAACAACAACAAATTTTAAGATGTTCAGTGGCATCTTGTTTTATCAGCTGAGTCCATTTTCAACTGGAAAATTTCTTCTGTGGATCTGACGTCTGTCTAGTCCAGTTCCTCTAAATCAAACTTCACAAATAGAAAATTGATGAGAAAAGCTTGACAGCTAGGCATGACAAACCCGACCCCTGTAATCCCTCTGTAGGCAGAAACAGGAAGATCGCTACAAATTCAAGGTAACCCTGGTCTCCACAGCAAGCTCCAAGCACTGAGCTTCTTTGAGAGATTTGATCTCAAGCAAGCAACAGGCTTCCTTAGTGCTTCTGTTCGTTTTTAGTGAACCACAAAAATGTGGGATTTTTATTTAGACTCTTTCGCTATTGACAGTTATTATAAATCAGATAAAGGAAAACAGCTTGCATTTCTTTTTCCCCTCCTCCTCTTCTTTAAAGCAGGGTCCTACTTCACAGTCCTGTCTGAGGCTCTCACTGTGTCCATCAGAGAGCCCTGAATCCGTAAAGGTCTGCCTGTCTCTGCTCTTCGTGTTGGGATTAAAGGTGTGTGTACCACCACACCCAGCTGCATTTCTTTCTTTTCTTCCTTGCTCTTCCTTTTTGAAAAACGATGCATTCACTTTATTTCATGTGTGTTTTGTCTCCAAGTATGTACGTGTACCATGTGCATCCTTGGTGCCCAAGAAAGTCAGAAGAAGGCATCCATTCTCCTCGAACTGGAGTTATGGATGGATGGTTGTAATGAGCCATTGCTCCAGCCCCAGGCATTTCTTTCTTAACTAAGTTAAGGAAATGGTAAGCTGTGTGAGCTTGCTGCCTGCGGGGCCCTTCATTCCTGGTCACTGACTCCATTCCAGGTTCTCAGTGTGCCCTCTGCTGGTGGAGCAAAGAGCAAGTGACAGCAGCAAATGTGTCTGTACTGGGGGTTGGGGTTGGAGCGAAGAAATGGCGCTGCTCAATGTGTCTGTCCCCCTCCTCCATTTTCCCTGTCTCTGTAAGAAACTCAACCTTCCACTTTGTCTGGTTCATAATTCAGTTTGCTGCCACTTCGGGGCCCTGCTCTCCTCTGGCTTTATGCTTCCCTCAGCCTGCTTTCCCCATTCCTTCAGTCGCCCCTCTTTGGGATTTCTTCATTGTTCCAACGGCTGTCCTCTGAGGCCAGCTTTTGGTTGTGCGGTCCCTCCACTGCCCCACCCCCACCTCAGTCTAGAGATGGCTTATCAGAGTCTTCACTGTCACAATCATAAAGGCCCAGGCAGAAACTCTTGCCCCTGCCACTCAGCGTCCCACCAGGATCAAGAAACAGGGAGAGGCCATGAACCCTCGCTCCTCTTGCGGCTTTAAAAGTGGCAGGGAGAGTGGCCTGCTTGTGTGGGCTGGAGTTTCTGGATCTGTCTGAAGACAGAGGGATGGATGAGATGATCTCAGGAGGGCTCTGCTGGATAAAGGAGCGGGGAGCCTCCTCTTAATCATCATCAATTTAGATTTATTGGATGACCCCCCCGGGGAGCTTGGCACTGTACTAAATGGTTCCCTCTATCCTTCAAGCCCTGAAATCCAGTTTCTGTCCTTTTAACACTGTTTAAAGCATTGCACCATTGGATTATGTTTTTCTTAGCACATTATTAATTATTACAGAGTATGTTTTCAAAATGGAAACCATAGGACTTAGTAATAGTGCTGGAATTTTCTTCACTTCTTTTAGTTCCTTAAGATCCTATAGGAGTCCTCTGGGTATGGGAAGATCGGAGGCACACTGCACACTGGGGTGCGTGGGTAGGGAGGGAGTCATCCTGATGCTGGGAAAGGGTCGAGCTGAAGGGGGCCTATCTCAGGAGGCCTGAGAAAGGGAACAGATGAAGAGAGGGAGAAAGCATGCATGCCTGCACTGGAAATAGCGACTTTTATTTGGTTAAATATTTATTAAATGCCTACTCTATAGGTAATTTTTAAGCTACCAAAGCTATAACTGTGAATAAAATACGACTGAAACCCACATTTTTGTGAAGTTTATATTCTAATAGGAAGGGATATAGTTTGCTTTTTTTTAAATAAAGTGAATGAGGTTGACGTCACTCACATATTATGGCAGCAGATGAGTCCAAGAAGCATCCTAATTCTAAGAGGATGACAAGGAAGAAGGGCCTGCTCGAAGGAGCCAGGGAGGGAGCCAATGCTTGATCTGGGGAGAAATGTGGTGTCCCCAACAGAGACAGGGCTAGGGACAGGTGGGTACAGAAGACAGGAAAACCACTAGAAGAAGCAGGTTTGGTGGTGTTAGAAAGGGCCCAGCTCTGGTCAGATCCAAGAGGCACTTGTGAGGGAGGGGCTGGGTGGGGGAGGGGTTGGATAGGACCACGAAAGGAGGATAAAGAGTGCTGAACTGGTGGAATCTGGAGATGGGGAGGAGGGGTTTCCTAGGCCAGCTGCGAGCGATATCATATAGTAAGGGGGAGAGTTTGGAGGAAGGCTGAGACTTCTGTTTGGGACTTGAGAAGCGTGAGGCGTGAGTCTGTGCAAATGAAAAAAAAAAGATTTATTTGCTTTTATCCTGTTATTGTGTGTATATGAGTGTTGGCCTGCATGTATGTCTGTGCATGTGGTGCCCATGGAGACCAGAAGAGGGCGTCAGATCTCTCGGAACTATAGTTACAGGCGATTCTGAGACATGTTGTTGCTGGGTCCTGGGAATAGAACACGGGTCCTCTGCAAGAGCAGCCAATGCTCTTAACCACTGAGCCATTTCTCCAGCCCCCAGGCCTTAATCTTGCAGAAAAGAAAATGTTTGTGACTAGGGCTGAGGTAATATTGGCACTTTTTCAAGGCACCTGAATGGCAAAGCTGCTTATGGGAAGGTAAGGGGCAGTTTGGATCTTGGCTGGTCTGCTGCAAGCTGGGGTCGAGGCAGCATGAAGGTGTTGGCTGCAATAGTGGGGTTGGGGACATGGCCTCAGACGATCCTGAGGAGAAGGAGCAGGCCTGAAGGAACAGGTGTGGACTCACAGGGAGGGAGCAGGTTGTTGACTCCCGGCCAAGTGGGAGGGTCTACAACAAGGGAGGGCCATTCTTATCTGCTCGACTTCCAGGTGCTGTGCCTTTGTACAGCCTTTCTTTATTCTTCATTCCCTGCACCCGGGATCCCGTTTGCTGTGAGCTGTAGTCTCACTGCTGAACATGCCTAAGGGCTGTGGATGCGGTGTGGGTGACGTGGGCGTGGGGGTTGTATCGCTGCTCTCATCCAGTCTACCTTCACTGAGCTCCTAAATCACGGCTTCCTTGGGTTCTTTCCTTACTGGTTGCTGGGCTGTCTTTTAAATTCCTATTTTCTTTGGGCAGAAAATAAAAGAACTTTGCAAAACTCACACACACACACACAAAAATAGAGGAAATTACGTGTGTGTGTGAGAGAGAGAGAGAGAGAGAGAGAGAGAGAGAGAGACAGAGAGACAGAGGACAGCTTTTGAAAGCTGGTTCTATCCTCTTGGCATGTGAGCCTCAGGGGCCCAACACAGGCTTGGCAGCACCCACTATGCCATCTCTCTGGTCCTCTACCTTAGTTTTCTGAGACAGGGTCTCTCACTGAAACTAAAGCTTACTATTTTAGCTACATTGGTTAGCTGGTAGCCTCCAGGATCCATCTCTGCCCTGTGGCTGGGGGTACAGGTGCGAGCCACCACAGCTGACCACATGTGGCTCTTTATGTTGGTGTTGCAGATCTATAGCCGGTCCCTTGTGCCTGTACAGCTAAGCCATCTCCCCAACCCTAAAAAGCATTTGAAATGTGTTTGCAGTCATGACAAAGATACAATTAAAACCAGTGATTTAGATTTTAGAATTGAGTATAGATGACAATACTTATATCCTGTGATAACACAGTCACCCACTAGGAGTCAAGATGTTGTCCCACATTCCCTCCAGTCTTCCCTGCTGACACCATGCTCTCCTTATGGAGCTTCAAGAAGCCTCCGTTGGTGTCGTGCAGGCAGCGCTGGCAGGAGAGTCTGTGCGGGAGAGAGATAATGGCTTGCTGAAATTACGGATGAGCCCTAGAAAGTTTGGCCACAGATAAGGAGGTTTCCGTGCCGGGAGCTTTCCCATCAGGGCATTCTGGTTAAGAGCTGGAGCCAGGTGGACGAGTAGATCCCACTCTTTGGCCTTGTCAATTTCTTGGCTTCAGACTTGGAATGAGGCCAAATGACTCTGCAGTTTCTGTCTTGACATAAGATTCTGTGCCCTAGATCTAGTATGTGAGTCTGGGGGACTAAGAGTCAGGATGCCACTTGCTCTTGGGATTCCTGGGAGGACCCGGAAGCTATGTGTAGCTCTAGCTCCCTCCTGCCAGCTCCCACATTGTTTCCTCCTGGGACTGCTGGTCAGGGTTTGGAGGGTGGGTACCAGGTTTGGAGGAAGCCGGGAGGTGGTAGGGAGCATGAAATGGGGTGGTGGGAAAGTTGGGGGGGGTCACTGTCATACGTGTTGCCTCTCTGCTTTCCCATAGTGAAGCCTACTGGTTAAAACCTTTCTTCCCATTCTTTGTTTCCCCTAACCCTTTCCCCGTGCCCCCTTGGATACCCATCCTGTCTCCCGACCCATCTCTTCCTCTCCGAATGTGCTGTTTCCTATTGTCAATGACACATTCCTGGCCATGCTTCCACGTGCCGCTCCTTCCCCATCCATTGGTTTCTCCACTCCACCCCCCACAGCAGAGGGGAAGGTGTACAGCTCAGATGAGGAGAAGTTGGAGGCCCCAGCAGGAGACCCAGCAGGCAGCGAGCAGGAGGAAGAGGGCTCAGGCGGTGACAGCGAGGACAGCTTCTTGGACAGTTCTGCAGGGGGCCCAGGGGCTCTTCTGGGACCTAAACCGAAGCTGAAGGGAAACCTGGGGACTGGCGCTGAGGAGGGGGCACCAGTGGCCACAGGGGTCACCACCCCTGGGGGGAAAAGCCGAAGGCGGCGCACAGCCTTCACCAGCGAGCAGCTTTTGGAGCTGGAGAAGGAGTTTCACTGCAAGAAATACCTGAGCCTGACAGAGCGCTCCCAGATCGCCCACGCCCTCAAGCTCAGTGAGGTGCAGGTTAAGATCTGGTTTCAGAACCGCCGGGCCAAGTGGAAGCGCATCAAGGCTGGCAATGTGAGCAGCCGTTCTGGGGAGCCTGTGAGAAACCCCAAGATTGTGGTGCCCATACCTGTGCATGTCAACAGGTTTGCTGTGCGCAGCCAGCACCAACAGATGGAGCAGGGAGCCCGGCCCTGACGGGGCTCCTAGGGAACGGAAGGCAAAGGATCTGCACCTGTCCCTGCCCAAGACTCACTGGGTGCTGCCCACTAGAGGGGCCTCGTGGACCCTGCTCCAGGAGAGGTCAGCTGTGCTCCCTGGATTGCAGACATGAATGTTTGGCTTGGGACTGTTCTGGAGCCCTCAGACCTAGGGGTCTCAGGGGTGCAGGGTTCAAATTCTGATCCCCAAGAGCTTCTGGAGCAGAAGTGGACTCCTGAGGTAGGGATACGAAATGCCCAGGACCTAGAGGGTTCCATGGCTAAGGCCTGTGGGAGCAACAGAGGGGAGAAGTCCTGGGTGGTACCAGCCTGGCACAGTTCCCTTATTTTGTGTAAAGTTTGTATATATGGAACTATTTTATCTTTGTCTGTACTCCGAAGGGGGACTGGGACAATTGCTTTCTTGAGCCTCACCCAGCTTGTCCCACCCTACCGCTTTGTGAAGGCGCTATTGTGCTGTTCAGTATAAGGACATGCAAAGACATGAGATGGAACTGTAATGGCCAAAGTGGGGGGTTCTTCAGCAGCCCCCTCTTCCACCCTTAAGTATCCCTCCACAGTGCATCCTGCCCCCACCCCACCCTCCTGTTCCCCATTGGCTACTTTGTCCCCACTTCCCCAAATCTTTCTGCTCCTGGTGTCTTCTCTTCGGGAGAGGTGGCACACTTTGGGGAGAGACTCAATTCAGTTTGCACTGAAGGGAGATCCCAGTTTAACTTGGAGAATGTCCAGGTCACCTACATAGAGGACACTGTCCTGCCAGTGACTAGGGCAGGACAGGAGGCTCACTCCAGCATGCGAGCTAGATAAAGAAGTGCTTCCTTTACAGAGGACACAGCTTCATCTCTGCCTTCATTGCTATCTCATACGCAGGACCTGGGGCAGAGGCCCAGCATCTCTCTGATCTTGCAATCTTAGCTGTGTTCTCTCCTGTCCATTACATTTGGAAGCGTTAGGCTCCCGTCAGCCTCTTCTATTACAGAGCAAGATGGGTTGAAAGAAGCCACTGCCAAACTGATAGGACAAGAGTGAGTCCAGGATGGTTCTGGAAGGGTACAGGCAGAGATGATGGGAGGACAAATCCCAGGAGCAGGGTTCTAGATATCTGCAGATGTTGGGGCAAGGAGTCTGTTAAGAGAAACACACTGTGGCTGCTGCTGGGGTAACGAGCTTTTGAGGGAAGAGACGTGACCTGTATGGATTAGGGAGAGTGGAAAACAAAAATGAACAAGCTGGATCAGGCAGCTGCCAACAACAAGGGAGGAGTCCTGCCTTACTGGCTGCTCTGGCCACGGGTGAGCCCCAGAGTGGCAAAGGTGTCAGTTTCACATTCAGGTACGTGTTGAATACTTCTATGAGACCAAGACAGTCTGTCCTTGGCAGTTATCTCTCCCAAGCAATTCTCTAGTGAGAACATAGATCTAGAGTAAGGTTGTCTCTTTCTCTGGTCCTTGGAAATTTAACTCCAGTAAGGGGTGGGAATTTAACCTTGAATACGCAGTCCAGGTCCAGCTCATTCCCAGCCAGGTGGACCTCAAAGTCAAGAGACTTGGATCCCTTATACTTGATCTACACAGAAGTCAACACAGAGGCTAAACTGTTGCTTCTTCAGCAGAGCTGGATGGAGTCCAGGTTCTGAGAGGGCAAGTGACCAACATCCAGGCTTTTGGCTTTCCATACAGCTTCAACTGTGCTAAGCATGGAGCCAGCCCAAGCAGCTTGTCTAGCGAGTCTGGAGCTAGCCCATCTTGTGTCTGGGAACCGAGTCCTGTACCTACTTACGGCACTGTTCAGATTCTGCCATGTAAGACTCTTAACAGACTTGAAAGGGGGGATGCGGATGAAAAAATAAAATCTGGTTTCCTCTCAATAGCGTTATTTGATTATTAACTGACATTAATCGGTGGGTTAAGTGCCCAGGCAGAGCAGCAGCCCATCACCTGTTCAAGATGTTTCAGAAAATATGGGCCACCAGCAAGGTGGTTCCAGGGATAGGAAACAGATCCAGCACTGAAACTCAGTCAATTCTCATCCATCATAAACTAGAAGGGAGGCATTTCCCCAGGGTTTCTTTCAAGAATAAAGGGACATGGCAGAAAGAGAAGAGAAGGGGATCTGGACTCTGCTTCCAACTTAGCTCAGGACAGGTTAAGTTTAGAGTGCTGCTGGAGGTCGCGGTGGCTCTTGGCCCTACCCCTCCCTTCTCCTCGAAAGGCATGGGCCAGCCACTTTATCACACAGCTATTCTTGTCACTCTGGGGAGGCCTCCCTCAACACTGGCCACAGCAGTGTTGGAGTCTCTCTGGAAGAAGCAGGGGCTGTGCTGTTGCACAAGGGCGTGATTACTACACGGAACGCCGACAGCAAAGATCACTGGGAGTTTTCAGGAGTGGGCGGTGAGAGGATAAGGCGGCACAAAGCATGAAGTAGAGCCAGTCTCCTCTGTCATGGGCAGGTTTGCTCTGTCAGCTTCCCCTGCCCAGGAAGGCCGAAAGAACTGACAGGAGGAGGTAACTAAGGAGAGCAGGGGCCATAAATCTCAAACAGACCACAAAAGGATAAAGTGGAGGTGAAGGTCACTCTGGGAAGGTCAGGAAACCGAGCACAAACAGAGAAATGACGCCACACATACAGCCTGGTTTATTGGCTCATCATACACACGCCACATATATACACGAACATAAATACTCCAATGTACAAATTTTACATGGGACTCACAGACTGGCCCCCGGTCTCTCATCTGGCACCCCCATCCTGTGTCCTGTCCTTCCCCACCCATTGCAGGGTGAAGGCTTGTGGGAGCTGTCATGAGGAGGCAGGGTTCTGGAGGAGGGAGAGGTCCTGCCCCCCTCTCCTCACAGGTACCTCCAAAGGGTTCTGTCCCTTAATGGCACCATAGGGCAGAGGGCTGCACAACACACTCCTGCTCTCTGCTGCAGCTCAAATCCCAAACCTCTCCTCCATCCCTGGACCCTTCTCCTTTCCTCTTCTTCACTGTGCATCCCTGCTTCTCTATCTCTGTGTCCTCCAGGCCATGGAGTCCTTCTGGTCCCTCTGCCCTCTTCCTGAGTTTCATAGGAGACTAGGGCTGCGGTGCAGCTCTGCAGAGGAATTGGTGCCATTGGCAGGCTCTCTGTTGGGAGTGGGTGCTAACCCACAGCCCTCCACAGGGCACCCATGCTGAATCAAGATGTCTGCACATTCCTGGCTGCCGGCCCGGCGGGCATAGGCCAGTGGAGTCAGACCCCGGGCATCACGGCTCCTCACATCCACTCCGTACTGCAGGAGAAAGCATATTCACAGTTGGCATATGTGGAAGGAAAGGCCTCAGCTCTCAGGGAAGGGGAGAGGCAGCTTCTGAAGGCTGAGAAGGGGGGACCAGGACAGGCCAGAGGTACTCAGACTCACCCAGATGAGCAGCTGTGTAAAGACCACATTGGCCATGGCACTCGACAGGTGCAGGGCTGTCCTCCCATCACCATCCCCGTATGTCTCGTTCACCTCCTCCTTGGACCCATGGGCCAGCAGCATCACCAACAGCCGCAGGTCATCCTCCACCACAGCCCGGAGTAACTGCTGCCCTAGCGGCACATCTGAGCTTGGTAGCGGGGCCAGGAAGAGCTTCTGTTCATACTTGGCCCGGATCCAGCGCTCCTTTTCCTCTCTATAAGCACAGGCCCATCAAGCCATGAGGCAATGAAGGAAGCAGGCGTTTAGGCAGGGACTAGGGAGGACCACTGCAATGATGAGAATGAAGGCACAGAGGAGCCCCAGGGATCCCAGGGCCCTCAGAGGGGCAACAGGTCACATAAATAGGATGGTATTGAGTAAAAGGGGAGGGACACTGAAGGGAGACCTCTGGGATATGAAGGCAGAGAGGGCAAGAGATTCCAAGCAGGCCTGAGTAGCAGCTTATCAAGCCCTCTGAACTCTTTGCAATTGGTAGCACTGGAACAAAGCGCGTGACAGCCTGAGAGGGGGCCATGGCCACCCTATCTACCACCCCATTCTCCCCATCTCAGCATGCAGGCTTGGTGTGTCCTCGGTGTGTCACTATACCCAGGACGCGTACGCCCTCCTGCTGACCCCTAACCTACCGATAACAGCTCAGAAAAGGCCCTGTTGTTGTGAGACGCCTGAGTGACAGGTACCAGCAGGGGAGGGACACCCCCAGAGGCCAACCGTCAAGCAGAGCAACAGTGTTTTAATCCTTCTAATACTACCAGTGCTATCTATAGGTTCTATCCACGCCCCACCCCTCACCCCGCAGTGGGGGCCTGGCTGTCTCCTTCCTTGGTACTAGCTTACCTGCAGGCTTCGGGGCCTGGCTTCGAGTAACCATCCAGAGCCCCCTCCCAGACACTGTTAGCCAAAGCATTGCCCATTGCAGTCATGACAGCTAGCAGTTCAGGTGGCCAGTCATCAAGGTCCAAGGAGCGGACCCGGGACAGGTGAGCCCCCAAGTGTCGGTGGATCCCTGAACACTCGATACACATCAGGGCGCCCAGATTCAGGCTGGCCCAGTCTGGATCTATGTGGGCAGAGGGAGAAAGATACAGCAGGTGGCACCCAGAGAGAGGGCCCTTGAGGAAGGTCATCCCTTCTGCATACTGTCCACCACCCAATGCCACTAGAACCCTAGACACCCAGCTCCCAGATCTATTGTCCTTGTACTCACTGGGGGCTTCACAGTCAATACAGAAGCTGTTGCCACGGACAGTGCGGACAGCCTGCACAGCCAGAGCTGTGTTCTGGTTCCCCAGCCGAGTCTGCCATGAGGCAGGAGAGATAAGGATAGTCGATCAGTCCCAAGTCCCCTCCCTGGCTCTCACCCAGCCAGGCTCTCCAAGCAGGCTCTACCACCCCATGCCAACCTTGTCCTTGGCGCTGCGACAGCCCTGTAGGCTGGCAAGGATTTGGGCCTGCACGCTCTGCACCCACAGCTCCCGTTCTTCTGCTGTTGAGGCCTCAAAGTGCCAGGTCTGACCGGTGAGGGACACCACCACAAACTCAAAGGACTCCTCTGCCTCTGGGGAGAGGACATTTACACTATTAGGGCTCTTTGCCAGCACACACACCCATGGGCACACTATTGCCACAACTCCATTCAGATCCTGCTTCGCCAACACTCATCCTTCTTCCTCAAATATGCCCAAGGCAGCCCTAGGGCCACACTATTTAGGATCATTCACTAGCAGGGAAACTGCCTGCTCAAGACCAGTTTGAGTCCTTGTCCTCCATTTCTTACCACCTGTGGAGTTAGGAAATGATGGGGACCAGTGCTCGCTTCCTGACCATACCAGAAAGGGACACCATGAGAGGGCATCCAGAGGAAGGTGAGCTAAATGTCTGGAGAAGGTGGTGACGGGTGCTAGAAGGCACATGCTTGGCAAGGAGGTGGGTGCGAGCACCATCCGTACGTGTCAGCTGCAGCCTCCTCATTTTGCAGCTCATTAAACCCAATATTCCGGATGGCGTCAGCACAGGGCTCCAGGGAGCTGGGCCCCTCCCCCACTGCCCTGGCATAGACAGGCAGGAAGGGCAAGTGGGTGGGGGAAGACATGTTTTCTCCAAGAACTGGAGGATGGGAACCAGCAAGAACCCAAGGACATCTGTAGAGGCAATAGTGGCAAACACCAGTGCACTGACCCCAGGATTGTGCTCTCCCACTCTGCTCCCCTAGACCCCTTAAAGACAGACAGATCTATTCCCAGTAGCCACTGTCCCTAAAGAGCTGCCAATAGGCAGTGTGACTTGTCATGGGGGATAAGAGAGACCTAGTACTTATATGGCCTTAGGGTGAGCCATGCATTCTGCCAGGGTCTTCCCTGATCCTAAGTTCTTTCTGCTTCTCTGCCACACCCATGGAAATCTCCCCAAGCTGGTTCCTGCTCTAGGGACGCTTAAGAGCACTGGTTTTCCCCACGTGTAAGCTGGAACCTCTCCTCTCCAGGTCCCTCCTCGTGCTTTCATGCTCATTCTACCACCACTTGGGAGGTCTTGAGTCCCCAGACCACTGGACAGTATCACCATGACTTTGTATCACTGTCCAGATTCACTTGAGCCACGCCCACCCCCACAACAGTCAGAACATAGATGAGGACTTGCAAGTCCACAGATGCTACTTATGTAAAGAACTCCCCACAGGGGCTTGGGAAGACGCTGGAGGAGCAGTGTCATGGTGACAGAGACCAACAGAGAAAGGTCAGAAGAGCATCTTGACCACTAAGAGCACACGTGTGGGGCACCCATTACATCCACAGAGAGCACTGCCAACCCTACATGTGTGAGGAACCTGTCATTCCTCAGCACGCATTACACTCATGGCTAACTGAAGAGACACAGAACCAGCCTTTCGCGGCAGGTCTTGGAAGCTCTCATGCTGCCTGCCTTTCTCCAGGAACGACAGAAGCAATCCCAGCTCAACAGGAAGGATTCAGTAAGGTGAAGGGTCTAGGTTACCAGAGGGTCATGAGCTACTTTTCAGGAATCATTCATAGAGAATGCTTCCTCCATCTATCACAGAAACAACTGTGCTTTTACGGTACTGCACCCATATCCCACTGCCCACCTCTGGGTCCCCCTAACCTTCAGCAGCACTGCTGGGGCCGTCTGGTCGGGGGGTCCCGGTGGTGCTCTTTTTCCGGCGGTGCTTCTTCCGGTTGGAGTGGGGAGATGGGGGAGGCTCCAGCTTGGGGCTGGAACTGAGTACCTCAGCTGGGCCACTGGCTGGTGAGGGGAGAGGTGGAGATGTGTGGGAAGAGGGAGGAAAGCTGGGCACAAGGTATGGGGAGAGCCAGTCCTGCTCACTCTAGGTGAGTGTGCAGGGCACCTTCTCTGGGCCAGGGACTGCCCAGGCCTCCCAGCCCCAAAGCCTCCTGCCCTGAAGGAGAATTAAGAGTTGGAAACTTAAGTAGAGTGGGATAAAGCAGAGGGAGGAAAGAGCTTCTGCAGCCTGGAGGGGTGGAAGGCGGGCGGCCCAGGGAACTCACAGGGAGCTGAAGCCCCAGCAGCTCAGCACCAAATTTATCCTCAATCACACTCCCCGCTCCTCACAATTAATAGCAGAATTAGAAACAATCAGGGAGCTGCCTAATTACTGTCAATTAGAGCGCGCTAATCAAGCTCCGCTCCCACACCCCGCCCGACGCTCACCACTAAATGTCAAACTTCATTAGAGGCAGACACACTCCCTCCCTCCCTGACTACCTCCTTCCAGACTCAACAGAGGGGCTTCACCAAAGCCCAGACAGGCCATGGGTCGGTGACCCAAGGGAATGGCCCTGGCTCCATGCTTACTTTCCCCCAAGGTGGCCTTGCTTCAGGATGGGGACTTGTAGGGGTTCTTCTGGCTACTGGGCACAGAGCACAGTAGCTGGGCTTTCTGTTTGTACTGGGAGTGGGGAAGGGTCTGTGAGGCCTCTGTGAGAAAAGTAAAAGTGACCCACCCCCTGCCCAGTGAGTAGGAGCTCAGGAGGGTGGGCAAGCAGGGCAGAAAGGGTCTGTGGCCAAAAAGTTATGGGATTGGGGGAGATGATATTTGGGAAGAGCAATGCAAACAGGATGGATGAAAGCCAGTCTCCAGCTCTTTGGACAGCAGGCCCAGTCAAGGGGAGCAGGACATGGCAGAAGCCTTTTCAGGGCAACCCTGCTGAGACTAGGACCCT
>LOEQ01000467.1:437249-448988 GCA_001685075.1 Bramus lutescens | reverse complement strand
GGCTGATGAGCTGACTGTGCAGGGGGCTGATGGGGATGCAGGAGGGCTACAAGCAATGCTTGGGGGCTCAGGAAGGAGCTACAGAGGGCAAGCCTGTAGGCCTGGGGCCAGAGAAGCTGGCTGCTGGAGAAGGGACTGAGTCCCTGAGGTACCCAGCCCTGCAGTATACAGTATCTGAAACAAGCATTGAAGGATTCCGCTGGGCCCCACCCCATCACTCTCTAGGCTTCTGGGCACCCTCTCTCTCTCTGATGTTTCAGCAGATGCCAGAAGAGGTGGGAAGTGGCAGAGCCACCACTCACCAGGGTGCTGCATGCTGGCAGGCATGCTGGCAGGCAGGGCCTCATTCCACTGGTCAGCACTGGAAACCGAGCAGGAGCGCTGGTGCAGCCCCTCAGGGCGCAAGCCAGCCCAAGCTGAGCTGCTGTGGGGGCGCTCAGAATGCAGGGATGTGCTGCTGGCCGAGTGGGGGGCACCTGGGGGAGGGGAAGGATCAGGCTGGGAGGAGGGACAGGTGGGGGCTGCATAGAAATAATATGCTAAACAAGTCACTGGGCAAAGCCTGAGTTAACTCCAGCTGGACAGTGACCAGAAAGGAGGGCCTGGGCTTCACTGGGTAGTGACAGGTTCATTGGGATGTGCCAAGGCCTCCTGCAGCCTCCACACCTTAAGGAGCCGACCTCTAGCCTTCATATCCTCCTTTCTCCGAGAATATAAAGGACCACAGTCATCATTATGATTGAGAGCTGGGAGAGGCAGGGGCACGGGTGCACACAAGGTCATCCATACTTGAGGTCTCCTGGCCAAGGCTGAGTGCTGCAACCTGTCACTCCCCTTACTCACACCCCACCAGGTCCCTGAATCTAGCACTTCAGTTGGCATGTCACTTGCTTTGCCTCAGCTTTGCTGCCATTCTGACGAGAAATAAGTGTATCAAATTCAAGTAATTATGTCTAATTAGTATTAGTAATTATCCTGTTGGGCTGGAGAAAATTAATCTTTCGCTTCCCATCAGGGAAGAAAGGCAAAGCCAAGGGGAATCGAAGGCTTGAGGAGTTCAAGGCTGGGCAGGCACAGCCCATCATGGGCAAAGAGTATGAACATTCAGCTCTCCCTGGCTCCACCCAGGGCCCAGATAGAGGCCTTCTAAATAGAGCCTGGCAACACCCACAAAGCCTGCATCACTTATGGGGCCTAGGAACCGAAGCTTCTTTCTCCTTCTTCAGTGTCCCCAAGACTGAGGGTGATGAGGCTAGGAAGAAACAACCCAAGAGATGGCCCAGGACAGGTGGGACACAAACCCGAATGTTCTCAGGATTCCTGAGAAACTCCAGTGTGGAGGTTCAATTGCAAGCTGATGAACTAGAGCCAGCCAAAGCTGGAGGAGGCAGGCAAGGACCGGCAAAGAGAAATGCCAAATGGCTGGTCTTGCAGCCTGGCAGGCCAAGCATGTGGACTGGGTTTCTGGATGTCTAAGGAACCACAGAGCTGAAGCAGTTGTAAGAGGAAGGGAGGGGGCCCCATGCTACAAATGCTCTGCAGAGTGGCCCTTCAAGGCAGAGATGAGCTTGATGCTACCCTTCCAGTTGCTGCATAATGACTGGACACAGTAAGAGCTTGTAACATGAACATGGTACTCAGGCTTCAGCTCCCATCCTCAGGTCTCAGGTCCCCTCCCTAAACATCGGAGGTCCCTTACTTTTCCCTACTTCTTCCTAGTCCCTATGCCTTCTGGATTCCAAACAGGACCCCCTAATCCCTTGCCTGGACCAAAGGTATCATAGGCTCAACTTCCTCCCCAAGCCCCCAACCCAAACCCTGAGGTAAGGAAAGTGCTTTCCTTTTCTTTGTTAATTCTCCCCTCATTACGCCTGCAATCCCACAATCAGTGTGCACTGTAATTGTCGAATTTGATGCTAATGATTAATGAATTAAACATGGAGCCATCAATTAGTCCTCCGAGGATAATTCTGCATAAAGCAGCGGATAATGTAATTACAGTAACAAAGATAATGAGATGTTAACATCGCCCGGTGAGCGAGAGACATGTGTGAGTGTGCATGAGGGTTGGTGTCAGCATGCAGCAGGAGGAGCTCGTGCTTGGGAAGCGTCATCCATGTGTTTCTGTGTGTGGGTGCCATAATTAGAGGAGTAAGTTGCTGGGGCTCCCTCCTGCATTCCACTGAAGGCATCCTAGCTGAAGGCTAGGTGGGTGGGCCCAGACTGGGATGGGACAGACCAGAGACTTCTTGCTTCTTCTGTTTTTTTGGGGGGGAACACTCCAGTTTTTCTCTCACTACCCATCTTCAAAGACAGGTCTGCTTTTTGGCCACTTTTCTCCCTACCTCCTGAAGTACCAACAAGAACCCCATGATGAGGCTGGCCAGATAGGGATCCCTGGGAGATATCCTAGTGGTTCAGCACTGAGGACAGCATATGACCCAATATTTGCCACCAAGGCCAGCCTCTACAGCCCACCCTATTCAGCAGGCTATCAGCAAATAACCCCATAGGTAGACTACTTCTTCCTTGGCCTGTTCCCTTTCCGCTGTCCAGAGTTCTCCCTGTATACACTTCAAGGGCTCCCCATTTCTGGCTCATGTGCTTAATGGAAGCAACAGAGTAAATCCCAGATCCCATACCTACAGGATTTTACAGAGAGATTAGTGCACCTCTTAGTCCTTGTTTTCTCATGGAAACAGGACAGTAATGTCCACACACTGTTATGGCCCTGGTGCCCAGGTCAGAGACAACCCCTGTGCTGGCACAGATCAACTGATGACATCAGGTCCCTCTTTCAGCTCTCCCACACCTCCAGCTCACTCAGAAGGAACCAGCCACAAATAAGGTACCTTGCTCCAAACAAGGACCATTCTTAGAGGGTGGTAGAGTATAGCTCATTGGTAGATTATCGGCTTAATGCGCACAAGGCCCTAGGTTCAAATCCCACCAGCATTTACAGCGAACATTTTTTTTTTGTTTGGAGTTTGTCCTTA
The DNA here is from genome assembly GCA_001685075.1 of Bramus lutescens. Classification (NCBI taxonomy): domain Eukaryota; kingdom Metazoa; phylum Chordata; class Mammalia; order Rodentia; family Cricetidae; genus Bramus; species Bramus lutescens. Next base: position 445,992 of record LOEQ01000467.1, on the reverse strand, counting down.
GGCCTATCTATGTTCTCTCAGTATCTAAGACACCCTCCTATCATGTAAAAAGAACTCCCCACCTCCTTACACCCTCAGCAAGGTGGCACATCTCAGAGGAAACTCGGTACTTCTATGAGTGGGCCTCTGGGGCAAGGCACAGGGTCAGCACTGGTGAGCCACCTGTGTCCTGAGCAGCAATCTCAGGAGAGTCAGGACAACTGAGGACATTAAACCCTGTAGAAGGGTCCAGAAATCCAGGGCAGGTCAAGGAGCAAAGAAAGTGAATGAGGGGAAGAAAAAAAGGTCCAGGGAGAATGAATGGCACTAGGACCTGGGGACAGAGGGTCTTCCTTGAGACCACACTGTTACATGAAGAGGTAAGAGTATAGTCAGGGACCAGAAGATGATTTTGTGATTAAAAGCACACACTGTTCTTCCAGAGGACCTGGGTTTGATTCCCAGCACCCACATCAGGTGATTCACAACTGTCTGCAACTTCAGTCTCAGGGGAATCTGGATGCCTCTGGTTCCGATGGACACTTGCACTCATTCTCAAAAACATACACAAGCACAAACACACCCACACACAGGAAAGAACACAGTCAAAGAAAAGCTACACAGACACAACTGTCTACTCATGATCCCGGACTCTCCATTCCCTGCCCTCCCAAACCACTGGGTTTAGACCCAGTGCTTTCTGTGCAGAGACCCTGCATCTACAACACCTGAGGTAGCTGCCTGGGTAAGCCCAGGCAGCTCTACCCACTCCTGTGGCAAGTGAGTCACTCGCCTACCTTAGCTAAAACTGCAGGGAGGCAGGCCAAGGATCACTAGCTGGCCCCACATCCCAATCCCAAGGCTCCCAATCCCCACCTGATAGCCAAGGCTACCTCAACTAGCACTGTTAGGTCTGCATACAGGACATGACTCCTGGTGGAGAGGATCTTCAAAGTGGGACCTTGGCTGGTGAGCATGTTTGCAGCTCTGATGTCTAGGCTGAGAAGCAGCCTGTCATGCTAGGCCCATTCACATCTACTCTCCCATTTCTGAAACTCCCCACTCTCCTTCACAGTAGCCACCTCACCTGTGCCTCCACCCAGCTGTGTGTTACTTCGCTCCATGGCCAAGCCATTGGCACGGGGACTGGTGCCTGGGGCTGTGGTGGGTGTGGCTCGGGGCAGGCGTTTCCCTGGCACTTTCACGGTTGTCCGTAGGAGGTCAATCTCCTTGCCATGGATGTTCTGCATGTAATCCTAAAGGTGCACAGACGACAGAAGATGCATTAGGCACGGCTCTCCTCAGCAGCTTGTCTCCAGTACTACCTAAGACTCTTGTCTCACTGCTAACTGGTGGGGGGAGGGGCAATGAAGACACAGACAGTCTCAAAGCAGGTTTTTGAGGCCCAAGCAAGTCTCCAAATCTGGATCACACCCAAGTCTTCACAATGCCCAAAGTTCAGCGAGGAAGACAGGATGAAGGCTTAGAAAGGCTCTGGAGCCAAGCACTTACACCATGGCTTAGGTGGTAAAGAGATAGATAGGGCACCTGTGTGGCTGAGGAGGGGAAACAATGAATTCTGAGCTAAGGACAGAGCAGTTCCAAGTTTCCATGATGCTCCTATCACAAGTTGGGCACTGAGGAATAATCAGCCCTTAGGACGACCCCTTAGGATGACAATTTGTTGAATAGTTTATAGGACAGTCTTAAACTTTTTCCGATGGACTTGGGAAATCATCAGTGCACACCATGGATTTTTTGTCAGTAGGACCTGTCATCATCAGACTGTTATTTGCCCATCCCTGGGTTGTGCATTATGTACAATATATACAGTTAATTTATCGGTATATTTCAAATTCCAACTAGCTGAGTGAGGTGTTTCCAGGCTCAACTCACGGCAATCCTCCTGTCTCAGTCTCCAGAGCGCATTCTTTGCCCTGTGTTGGAGATGAAGAAGCTGCGGCTTAGGAATGTTAATCCGCTCAAGATCACAGTAGGTAATGAAGCTGGACCAAGACCAGGCTTGCAGATTCCCAAGGCTGTGCTCCACAGGTGACATCTTAAGTTTGCCTGCAAGCTGAAGACTACAGAACCCTCTGTCCCTGTAGCTTTTGGTTAAAGCTAGACCTGACCTGGAGCCTGGCTTTGACTACAACTTCCCATCTCTCTCTACAGACTGCTTTGGCTTCCACATGAAGATAGTTCCAAGCTCTCAATCTCCATACTGTATGACAAAAATTCCTCCCTTGGTGTTATGTAACTTCCTGAGAGAAGAATCTAAAATTGTATTGATCAGATATAAAACCTACCCAACTGCTGCTCCTCCAAGGTGTGTTGAAGGCTGAGTTTTAATCCCTAGCTCTGCTGAATCTTGATCTGTGTCTGTGCCTTCCTGCTTTGTCTCTTCCTGTGACAAGGCCTGGCTCGGGCACAGATGTTCTAAGATTTTGCTCATCTTTTTGGATTCCTAGAAAAATCTACCAAGAAATCAAAGAGAATAGCCTCCAACCCACGAGGACCTTGACACTTCTGGCCTCAAGGTCGTACGCCCACAGACTGCCTCAAGGACTGCCTCACCTGACCATTCTCTGCCCCACCAGGCACTGTTGTTGGTCCTCTGGTCTTTATTTTAGTGTCTAGTATGTAACCTTTCTCTCTCCTCCACTCCAGGCTTGGTTCTACATGTGCTCATCTCTAGATCCTATACACACAGATCTGAGTCTCTGGACACACTGAGCTCTGGTTCCTGCTCACCATCTTCAGTCCTACATCTGCTGCTCCAGACAACTGCCAACAGCTGTCTGGGCCAAAGGCCCAGCTGTAGTCCCTCTCCTGAGGGACAGGCTTGGGTTGCTCCAGTTCATAAGGAGGTCACAGCAATCATAAGAGTTTTCAGGCCCTACTCAAGCTCTGAGATGCCCAAAGCTGGGATGTGGCACAAGAAAATGACCCTAGGCCAAGAACAAGAGCTACACAGAGGGATTTTATTCAAGGCCAAGGAACCAATCAATAGCTGGCTAACAGAGAAAGGACTGCCCAACTTCTGCATCTGACTATACCATATCCTGTGGCTTAGGCAGGAAGAAACCCTCAGAAGTTTGGGATGAGTGGTGGGCTGTCTGATGCAGCCTGGGCTTGGAGGGCATGGTGAGGAGCCTGGAGGAGCACCAGCAGGAACAGGGACCTCAGTCAGAGAGCAATAGCGTTTCCCTCTGTCAGCAGAACAGGGGAGCATCCACCACCGTCGCCGACGAGTCGAGAGCGGTCACCACGGCTGCCTTTATTACCCACCATCAAACAGCAATTTCTTCCCCAGCCTCCTCGCTAATTACCCAGCCAGCGTTCTCATCTTGTTTTATTACTGGAATTAACAACGAGTTCAGAGCGTGGAAAGCTATTAAGATGTGTGATTAAGCCACATTCAATTAGTTTCTACAAACAATTTAATTGATGTTGCAGATAGAATTAACAGAAGGTGATTGTGTGAATGGCTCCGCTGGCTGCAAAATGGGGGAGGCTGTAGCAGGATCTCTTGGGCCAGGAGAGATTCGGGCAAGAAGCTTGCGGCCTGCCCACCGACTCATGCTCCACATGCTGGGCCTAGCCGCCTCCATTACTAGAAGAGGCCTAGACACAATGGTCCTGGCTCTCAGGTGAGACTTGTCCCCTTCAGGGAAGCCAGACAGGTCCAATCAAGGCTTGAGAATTGTTGGGGCCCTTTCTTTCACTGTTGAGATTAAGGTTCTAGCATCTGAGGGATCTACGATTCTTACAAGTTAGACTGCTAGGTCACTGCTGTGCTAACACACTTCTGAGGTCTGAGGAAGGTGGCAGATGGAAAACATAGGAGAGAGCAAGGAACAGCAGAAGAGGATGGACAAGTCAAAGCCACAGGGCAGGTCAAGCGGGAAAGAGCCTAGAAATGAACCAGGCCTGCTGTGTCTAAGAGGAAGCTTTCAAGGGAATCAGCAACTCTGATGAGAAGATGAATCTACAGGGAAGGTCAGGCTGACTGCTATGTCAGTCCCCCTGACATCCAATGTGATGGATGTGATGGTGAGACCAGCTCTTTGGCTGTCTGACCAAGTGATGCAATTTGAGATACTAGCCACACAATTCTCACAGAGCCCAAGGGGGCCTGGAGGGTTAGAATCCAAGAGACTAAGTCAATGGACTGTCATCTCTTAGAGTTCACCCTGCAAAAGGCATTAGGGAAGGCCTGGAAGTTCCTGGGCCCAGGTCCTGTCACAGGCCTCTGAGCACACAGTACAACTATGGTGAGAAGGACTCCTGGGAGACCCAGATGTCCAGCCAGGTCCCTGGAAGCTTTACCTGACTTACTCTCTGTTCTGGCTTTTGCAGCCAGTCTCACAGGTAGGTGTCCTTGGTAAGCACTGGCAAGTCCAGGTAATACTGATGACAATGGATCCTCATCTTTGTTCAATTACTAGCTGGGTGGCTAGAATGCGCTACAAACCCGCTGAGCCGCTATTTTCCAGCTGTAGCTGTAGGAATGATGTTCCTACTACCTTCCCTCTTTCCTTCTGGTTCCAAAACCAGAACCTAGCTTGATACAATTGAGCCCCCCCACCCCGTCTCCACCCCTCTTCTTCACCCTGGCTCCCCTCACTTTCCAGTACAAGGAACAGCAAAAGGGACAGACCCCCGCCCACACACACACCCAGCCATACTTGCACAGCCAGAAAGATACTGTTGAGGATGTAGGCAGGAGGTAGCTAAGACCACCCACACAGGAGGAAAGCAGGTGTCCTAGTCAGCTAGTTCTCAAGCACTTGGTCCAGATGTAAACATACAGAGAATATATGCCAACAGGCCCAGTGGACAGAGGGTGAAACATGACTCAAGAGAGTTGGCAGGTGCTGGCATGTTCCTGAGTCTCAACACATAGCCCAGTTCCTTCTGCAGCTAGGGAGGACCCCTCAGATCCCTTTTGTAGGGAACACTCTGAATCTACAGTCTGTCTAGGACATATTCCTCCAGCCCTCCCTGGGTACAGGGTTCCATGGAGAGGCCTTGTACCGGCAGAGGGCACCATCAGCCTAAGACACCTTTTATCTCTGCAATCAGTGCCACCCGAATTAGCCAACTGCCCCCTGTTGTCTTTGAGGGCATGGGAGAAGGACGAAGGCTGTGTGAGAAACGGGGTCGAGGAGAGAAGAGCGGCTGCTGTAATAAATGGATGTGGCCCTTCATCTCTCAGGGACCACGACCACCTGGCATTCTGGCACAGGAACTAAGAGGATTAACTTAACCAATGTTCCCTGTGCTAAGCAGAAAGGCCAGTACCCTGAGGAATCAGCAGAGGGGAAGATGGGACTCCCTTGCTGCAGATTGGACTGAATGAAGACCTCCCAAGGCCTGTTCTGCCCAGGCCTACATCCACACCAGGCCTCTTTCTCTGGAGGGTTATCTGGGTAGGCCTCTTAGGACCATGTAATGGCCAGGAAATGCAAACCCTGGAACCTGTGGGGCAGGACTTCCCTGACATCCTGTGATTTAAAGATGTGCTAGGGACCCTCTGAGGCAAGCCCAGAGCTTTTGAACGGGGGTCGGGGGGAGGTGGGGCTGGCCCACGTGCTGTGCTCGAGGGGCTTCACAGGAGAACTCATTAGCCCCACAGTGGGGTGGTGACAGAGATGGATTCTGGTGACAGCTGTGCGCTGGAGCCACGCAGTGAGGGGAGGAGAAGGAAGGAGGTGGGGAGAGCTGCCACAGGGGCCACATGATGATCACTCGAACACCCATGCCCCCACTGCTGGGCACAGACCATGTGTGCTCCAGACCTCTCTACTCCTCCTAGGCCGAACTCAACATCCAGACTCACCCACCATCACTGGCCCAGGAGCCTAGTGCTCCTCATTGCCATGGTCAGCTACAGACACTTGTTTGGGAATATACATGCCCTTGGCCACAGTTACAAGGGACACAGAGCTTAACTGGCAAAGGAGGGGTAAGCTGGAGATAACAGCTCAGCTTAGCATAACTGGTGGAGAGCTTGCTTTATAGGAAAGGCAAAACCTGGGTCCTGTGCTCTTCCCACACTACAGAAGTATGGTGCATTCTCAAAGGGAACCCCATGAGATCACCAGGAGTCCTTACTTGGTCTTTTCCCTCATCCCCACCCCATCTTCTGGACTCACGTGCAGGCTGGGGTGGTAAGTAAGCAACCCGTTGTCACAGAGTGTCACATACTTCTTCTTCCACTCCTTGTTCAAGGACTTGCCACTCCTCTTTAGCAGGATCCCCTAAGAAGAGAGGTATAATTACAGATCAGGAGTCAGCATGTGGAACACTACGCCCCAAGGTCAGGATTCAGACCACAGACCTGCCCAAAGGTCTCTAAATTCTGATGTCCGGGACCTCACTTGAGACCAGGAGCCTGCCTAGCACAGATGATGTGCTTAAGCAACCAAATCCTCACCCTGCTTTCTGTTGAAACCACTGCACTGAGCAGAGGGGTTAAAGACCTTCAGGTGCATTAGGGAGGGCAGGAGGGCATTTCCCACAGGCTCTGCTTTCAGTGGCCATCCAGGGGGAGGCCGTCTGAGCCACTGCTAATCTAGAAGGATCTACAAGAGAGGAAAAGGACAGAGGCTTCTGGCCTTTTACCACCCGAGGGAGAACCAATATAGGACAGAAAAATCCCTTAACTGTCCCAACAAGGCCCTAGACCCCACGCTAGGCACCAAGAAGTCCAAGCCTTCCATCTCAGCCACCCGAGCCAGTCCGTCAGCTGCCCCTGCTGCCCGCCCCCCACGCCTAGTATGGGGGTTTGCTTTATAAGTGCTCTACCACCAAGCAGTTTCCTTTTTATAGCAGGCGCTGACTAAATTCCCTAGCCTGGCTTCAAAGTCACTCTGTAGCCTAGGTGAGCCCTCCTGCATCAGCCTCCTGAATAGCTTGGATTACAAGCCTATAAACACCACAAGGTATGGCATGATATGCTCTTCAAATGTGGAAGTCCCGTAGGCAAGGGCAAGGCCCATGAGCAGCATGAGGACATTTGTGTGGGTTTTGTTTGCTAAGAACTCTCAGCATCTAGCACGACACCTGGGCCATAGCAAACACTTCAAGTATCTGTTAGAAGAACTAGGAAAAAAGCACTCCCCCCCCCAAGACTGTGCTGTGTGGCTGTCAAGAGATGAAGGCAGGACATAGAACCGGATGGGTAATACCCACCACAGCCTTCCTCCCTCCCTCCCGCCTTCCCTGGGAGAAACCTGCTACTCTAACAGGCCCTTAAAGAGGTCTCAGGACTGCTCCAAACCAGTCCACGACCATAGCACATGAAAACAGCTGGGAACACAAACAGTACAGATGGACACCAGGTGGCTGGGTCCTCAAACCCCCCAAATCTGTACAGGTAGGAGGAAGAAAGAGGTAGATTCACAGCCTGGGATTCTGTGGGCAGAGTTATGAGAGACATTTCTGGGGCAGCAGGAAGGTGTATTCTGGGCTCCCCATGGGGATGAAGGGTGATAATGCACAGATGTGGAGGCAAACAGAGGGCCCTGCCCTCAGCCAGCCAGTAAACTGACATGGAGGAATGCCAAAAAGCAGGCCAAGTACCAGATTCAACCACACCCTTCCCTGAGTCCTTCTTGATCTAGCGGATGAGATTAGAATGTGTAGTTAAGGAATGAGAATGTTGGCAATGCCTGTGGCCTCAGGGCTTGAGAGGTTGAGGCTGAAGACAAGGGCCAACCAGCCAAGACGACATAAAAGGAGATTTAGGATTTACAAGTGTTCTCATCCCTGGCCACTAGGGGGCAAACTGGAAGCTGAGGAAGGGTGCTCAACCAGAGAAGCCTGAACAGCTTTAGTTCCCAGCTCCTACTTTCAATAAGTCATATCTTTGATAACTCTCCTCCTTCCTCCCCTCCTCTGCCACCCTCAAGAGACAAATGTTACTACAGGAGATGCAAAGGTACTCATAGCATCTGAGGACATATCCTGCTTTCTGATGGCGAGACCCTACCCTCAAATGGAGCTTCTGAAGGCAGCCTGAGATAATTTTCTAAAACCATCTGTTCCCCAGTCATATTGTCTGTGTCTACAGTGTCCCTGCCATAGGCCAGCGGTAGAAGCAGAAGAGAGCCAAGTTACTCCCTCTCCTTGACCCACAGCAATGGGCCCTAAGGGCAAACAGTCTCTGAGGACAGACAACCAGGAAAGCAGAGGGACAGCAGGGTGCAGAATCTCCTGGGAGACCCCGGGGGACTCACAACTTTCTTGATGTTGGTCATCACAGGGCTCTCCTCTTACTCAGCCTCCAGTTCCAGGCCTCTTACACCTGAACCCTCTGCCTCTAATCCCCGGGCTCAGCTTCCCTCCATGCTACCAGCTGGCTAGGAACATCAAAATCCACAACAGCTCTGAGCCTGTCTGGGTCAGAGCAGCCTTAAGACCACCGGACCTACGCAGGTCTTCCTCCACCTGGCAAGGAGGTCAGAAGTCAGGCTGCTGCGGAGGCAGCTCAGGAGCAAAGCCCTTACCACCCAACAGAATGCCAGGCTCCCTTCCACTTAATGAGGCTCGTTAGTAAAGGACGTGGGCGTGGAGCCCAGGGCTCGCCAACGAGCTAGAGGGCGGCAGAGCGACTCTGGCCCACACCCTCCACCCAGCTTTGCTGCCCTCCACCCTCCAGCCCGAGTTCGAGGAGGGAGAGAAGCTGCGGGGTTCCCGCTCCCTCCCTGGCCGGCCGGCTGCGCACCACGGAACAGGAAGCAATCTGGGGCGGAAT
>LOEQ01000467.1:406140-417398 GCA_001685075.1 Bramus lutescens | reverse complement strand
GGCCTATCAAAAGGCCAAGACAGTTTCTTTATTAACCAATGAAAGTAACACATAGACAGATGACCCTCCTACATCACTAAGATGGTGTTCCCATACTCCTGAATTTGGTCCATTCTAGGCCCTCCTCTGAGGAAGAGTCCAGTCGTTCTCCTTACCCTACCCAAGTACCATCAATGTCTAGTGCTCAACAAAGCCCATGGAATGTATCCCTGTCACCAGGTCTAAGACACTGGGAAGGAGGTCTCATAGCTCAGAGAAAGGAAGATGCCAATGTTCATATTTGAAATGGTCCCATGCTGTCCCCAGAGCCATCTAGTCCTGCCTAAGATGGACCACAACTACTGGACTCGTTTAAAAAAAAAAAAAAGAATGGACAGGCATAGTGGTGCACACCTTTAATCCCAGCACTTGGGAGGCAGAAGCAGGTGAATCTCGTGAGTTCAAAGCCAGCCTGGTCTACAGAGTGAGTTCCAGGGCAGCGTGATGGGCAGGGCAGGCAGCACCTGGCTGGAGACAGAGTTGAGGGGCTGGATGTGTAGACTTACGGTGGCTTTGGGGGTAGGACACTAATTCGGGACAGAAACAGGTTCAGTCTAACCCAATGTATACGGATAAAAGTGTGGCCACCAGGAGAGAACATTTCCCACACATAAAAGGGCAGTGACCTGTCTGTCCCTGACAGGTCCTAAGGGTTCAAGTCCTACACAAAGAAGTGCACACACCAAGAATCTTCTGGGCTGCTAGGTCAGCAAGGAAGCGCTCTAGAATTTGAACCAGATATGTTGAGGGTCCAAATATGTTTAAGAGGCTTAAACAGGTTTAGGACAGCATGTCCCCCTAACAGTGACAAAGATGGAGAAAACTGATTCTTTCTGTTGTTGTTCGCTTGATTTTTTTTGAGACAGAGTTTCTCTGTGTAGCCCTGGCTGTCCCAGAATACTTTCTCTGCAGATCAGGCTGGCCTCAAATTCAGAGAGACCCTCCTGCCTCTGCTCTCAAGTGCTGGGATTAAAGGTGTGGGCTACCACTGCCCTGAGAATTAACTCTTAACAAGATGATCACTTCAGGCCTCTCCAAACTGGACTTGTGGAGGCTTGCAGTGTCACATCTGAGCAGCACACATGGCAGAGGACAACAGGGTCCGACTGCTGGCTGCTGGGTTCAGATATGGGGATAAGGAGTCAGCTATGGCACGCAGTTACTGCTGCAGCACTCTGGGACACTCCCGGCTCAATACTCCCTACTTTTTCAATGAAGCTGGGAGTGGGTGGGAGGGGGAACGCATAAGACAAAACAGGGAATAAACCTTAGGGAGGGGTTGGAGGGGCTCCTTAGTGTCTCCTGTTTCCAAGAGAAGACTGTGTGCACAAACTTGTTGTGAGAGTCACGATACCTCTTACCATAAAGTCAGGACAAGCTATAAGAGTCCTTGCCTAAACTGCCAGAATGGGGTGAGGCCCTTAAGTTCATTCACCCTCTCTCAGGAAAATCTTAACAAGTTACCAGAATGCTGACTGATGCAAAGCTCACACGGCCTTCCAGACTGCCCTAGGAGCAGGGCAGAGTCACCATACTCCCCCCGCTCCAGACAGAACTGTGTGAAGCATGAACAAGAACCACTGCACACAAAAGTCATACATCTAGGTTTTCAGAAGATATTCAGGACTAAACACTGCAGAGGGGGCAGGAGAACTGGCAAAATGGCTCAGCCAAGGTAAAGTGTTTGCAACTAAGCAGGATGGCCTGAATTCTATCCACAGGATCCATGTGATAGAAACAAAGAATTCCCTAGTTATTTATTTCTGCATGTGTGTGCACACACAAATAAATAAATGCAAAATAAACCCTTCTGGGTATATTGTAATGCTTTCAAGTGGATATATTTGCCATCAATCACCTTGGTGGTTGCTAAATAAATATTAACTGGGGAATGGTAGCACCTGCTTGTAATCCCAAGCCTTTGCAAAGTTGAGACAGGGAGGCTGTGTGGGCTGTGTTTGAGGCCAGCTAGGGTTAGACAGGGAGACCCCTGTGCTGCCCTACCAACAAAAAGTAAATAAGTAAAAATATTTGTTAGGAGCTAGAGACACAGCTTAGTGGTTACAAGAGCATTTATTGCTCTTGCAGAAGACCTGAATTTAGTTCCCGATATTCACATGGGGCAGCTCAGAACTACCTGTAATTTCAAGGAATTCAATGCCCTCTTCTGGCCTCCATGAACACTGGCACACTGACACTGATGCACACCATTTATGTATATTTAGGCCTACACACACAGAGAGAGAAAAGATAAATCTGTAAAACTGAAAAAGAAATTAAATGACTGCATAAAAAGGGGTATTTATAGAAAAGGCATATTTATTTTTGCACAGGGCAAAAGGACACAGGCTGAAGGAATCATCCAGAATGCAGTTCTAATTATTTGTTCATTATTTTACATGCACTTATTTACTTATTTTGTGTACATGCATGCACATGTGCACAAGCAGGTCACAGCACATACATGGAGGCCAGAGGACAATTCCCAAAAGTTGGTTCTACTATGTGGATATCAGGGATTAAACCTGAGTTGTCAAACTTGGTTGAGCCATCATACTGACAGTCATTTTTATTTTTAGTTGTTTAATTGTGTTTGTGCATGTGTGTGTAGGTGTATGCTCCAGGGTGGGGGATCAGAGGGCAACTTTAAGAAGTTGGCTTCCACTGTGGTTCTGAGGAGCAAACTCAGGTCCTTCAGACTTGTGCAACAGTGCTTTTATTCACCGAGCCATCTCTCCAGCCCTAGAACATGCCTCTTAACTCGGTTCCTTACACTTAGACGAATTCTTCCAATGTAAAAGGCTGAGAAGAAACTTGAGCCAAGAGTCAAGCAAGCAGGGCTTTGAATCATGGAAAGCAGACAAATTTCCACAAGTCTCCTCAGAATAAGATAGTTAGGGTGTCTTAACAGAAAATAGTCTCCAGGGGCTCAGAGGTTAAGAGCACTGAGAACATCGGCTGCTCTTTCAGAGGTCCTGAGTTCAATTCCCAGCAACCATCTATAATGCAATCTGGTGCCCTCTTCTGGCATGCTGGCAGAACACTGTATACATAATAAATAAATAAAACTTAAAAGAAAATAATATACTTCAAACAAGAGTGATACTCTCTGTCCCACAAATGCAATGAATTGGAGGCTCTGCCTGTCAGGAACACCTGAAGGGCCTACATTCCCCTCATCCTTCATCTTAGCTCCTAGTCTCAGGACTGGCTATGATCCACTCCTAGTTAGGTTTGGGTACACATGCTAGGGCAGTAGGTTTTACCCAAGGAGGGGAGCTGAGGCAAAGAAAAGGTAGCATTGTCCAACCAAGCAGCAGGTACCACCAAGGTCAAGGACAGGGTCCCCAACAGGGACCAGCTGTGTCAGTCCTGCTTAGAGCACAGTGGGCCAAAGTGCTGACAAGAAAACTCGGTATGGGGTGGAAGGGCTGACTTGACTCCCAGAAAACAGAAAGAATTCAATAGTAAGCCTGAACAGAAACAGGAACAACGAACTAAAGGAACCTCCAGAAAGGAGCAGAATTAAATCAAATGAGAAGGAATGGCGTGTGTGTGTGTGTGTGTGTGTGTGTGTGTGTTGCCAGGAATGGAGGCCAGGAACTCTGTTTGATAAGCAAGTATTCCATCCCTAGTCCAACAAACCTTTAATGATTCTCCCTATAAAAACAATCAAATAGCAAAACAAATAAGCTATAATCAAAGAAATAGAGGTAGAAACAGGGAAAGAAATTTCAACTTTTCCTTTTTGATTTTTTCCTCATCTGTCAAGGAAGCAGGCAGGGAAAAGGCTATCTCCACCTCAGGGGTATTTATAGAAAAGGCGTATTTATTTTTGCACAGGGCAAAAGGACACAGGCTGAAGGAATCATTTCTGGGAGTCAGAAAGTGGCAGAAGTCCTAAAAATGTGCAAACTCTGTATCTTACCATCTTCATCTGGGAAACCATCCAAAGGAAACGATCAGACAAATGTACAACCAGGTAATAAACAGTGTGCACTTACCATATATAGGATTCTGCACAGCCTTCTGAAGTAATGACTGCCATCAACATGGGCTGGCTACATACCAGGCACTATCCTAGCTCATGTATGTATGATCCTGTTGTCCTAAGCTCACCAAGATTAAGACATGTCAAATGTGTAAACTCTCCTTCCACCCAAAGACTCGATTCCATCGCAGAAGCCTCAAAAGAGAGGGCTCTGTACTGAGCTTGCGGTCCTCCTCAGTCCCCTGGTTGGCAGCTAGGACCCCTGGCCCAAAAACAAGCATGAGATGGTTCTAAATACTGTAACCACACAGTTCTTAGGTGGACATAATTGAGCTATGACTCTGGAAAGATAGGCACGGAGCCATGGAGTAAACTGCCTTCACTGTCCTAGTCAGGCAGACGCAGAGCAGGAACAAGGACCTAGCATCCTCACTCCCTGCACAGGGGACTGCCAATCAACAAATGATTCTTACTTCAAGAAGCCAAACCTCTGGCTCCTCTTCTCCCACTGCAGCATCTGCCACAAAATAAAACAAAACAAAACAAAAACCAAGTATGGGGTGGGGTGAGAGTGGCTGGAGAGGTGGCTCTGTGGTTAAGAACTTCTAGCTCTTGCAGAGTACTGGGGTTCAGGTCCCAGAACCCACATTACAACTCATAATTATCCATAACTCCAATTCCACTGGTACCAGGCATGCACACGTTGTGCATATTCATACTAGCAGGCAAAACACTCATGCATATAACATAAATCTTTTTTCTTTCTGGTTTTTCAAGACAGAGTTTCTCTATGTAGTTCTGGCTGTCCTAAAACTCGCTTTGTAGATCAGGCTGTTCTCGAACCCACAGAGCTCCATCTGTTTCTGTCTCCCAAGTGCTGGGATTAAAGGCATGCAACACCACTGCTTGGCTAATCTTTCTTGAAAAGTGTAAAGCCAACATGATGTTGCCTACCTGTAACCCCTTGGAAAGGAAAAAGCAGGCAAAGCAGCAGTTCAAGGTCATTCTTGATTGCGTAGCAAGTTCCAGGCCAGTTAGGACCACACTGAGTCTCAGTCAAAGAAACAAAGTATAAAGGACCTGAATTCAGTTCCTACCACCCACACAGAAAAGTTGGGTATGGTGACATGTGCCTGACATCACAGCAGTGGGGAGAGTGGTATAGACAGGAGATTCCCTGGGACTTCCCAGTCAGCCAGTTTAGCTGAATTGTCGAGGCCAGGTTTAGTGAGAGACCTTGTCTCAAAAGGAGCCTAAGGAAGCAGGGCAGGTGCTCCTGACAGAATGTCTAGGTATGAAGACAGAACAGTCACAGTTAAACTTCCTGTGCTGTATCAGTTGGGTATAATAAACACATACTTTTTTTTAAGCACATAAGCATGTATTAACTAAGATTTTTTAGTGCTGGGCGTGGTGGTGCACACCTTTAATCCCAGCACTTGGGAGGCAGAGGCAGGCAGATCTTCAGGTTTGAGGCCAGCTTGATCTACACAGTGAGTTCCTGAACAGCCAGGGCTACATAGAGAAACCCTGTCTCAAAAACACCAAAAGTGGGCTGGAGAGGTGGCTCAGGAGTTAAGAGCAATGATTACAGTTAAGAGCACTGATTGATCTTCCAGATGTCCTGAGTTCAATTCCCGGCAACCACATGGTGGCTCACAACCATCTGTAATGAGATCTGATACCCTCTTCTGGCATTCAGGCATACATGTAGGCAGAACAATGTATTCATAATAAACCTAAAAAAAAAAAACACCAAAAGTAGAGAGAGACTTTTGTGTATGTGAGTATTTTAGCTGTGCTGGATAGTTTTTCTGTGAACAACCTAAAGTCATCTGAGGATCAGAAACAAATGCCCCATAAGATTGGTCTGGGGCAAGCAAGCATGTGGAACATTTTCCTGATTCACCAATCAGTTGATGTGGGGGCACAGCCCACTGCAGAAGGTGCCAAACCCAAGCAGATGGTCCTGGGAGATTTAAGAAATATAGCTGAAACCCGTGGGGTAGTGTATCCCTTCAATTCCAGCACTCAGGAGGCAGAGGCAGGCAAATTTCTGAATTCAAGGCCAGCCTGGTCTATAGAGTGAGTTCCAGGGCAGCCAGGGCTACAGAGAAACCCTGTCTCAAAAGTAAAAACAACAACAAAGAAAAAACAAAAAAAGGAAAGGTAGCTGAATGGAAGCCTGGAGAACAAGCCAGTGAACAGCACTCCTCTCTCCAGATGCTTGCCTTGAATGACTGCTGACCTCCCTTCCAGATGGGATACAAGCTGTAGGATGAAATAAACCCTTTCTTCGCCAAGTTTGGTTTTGGTTTTGGAGTTATCACAGGAACCAAAATACAACTAAAGCAACATGCATGTACACATTGTGCCACATACGTGCTTGAGACCTATGAGGGCATCAAATCCCTTGGAATTGTAGTTACAGAAGGTTATGTACTGTGATGCAGATGTTGGGAACTTAACCCAGCATCTAAAAGAGCACTAAGGGACCTTAAACCAGAGTCATTTCTTCAGTCCTTCAAACAAGGCTGGTTCTATTTAATTACTTGGAGATAAGGTCTCACTGTAAAGCTTTGGCTGGCTGGAACTTCCTACATAGATTAGGCTGGCCTCAAACTCATATGGATTCAACTGTCTCTGCCTCCCAAGTGTTGGAATCAAAGGTATATACAACTATGATGGCACAAATGAGGCTTTGGGTTGTTGTTATTCTTTTTTCAAGACAGGATTTTTTCTGTATAGTCCTGAGTGTCCTGGAACTTGCTCTGTAGACCAAGCTGGCCTCGAACTCACAGAGATCTGCCTGCCTCTGCCTTCCCAGTGCTGGGATTAAAGGTCTGCACTACTACTACCTGAGATTTTTTTTTTTTCATTTTTATGTGCATTGGTGTTTTGCCATGGGTGTTGGGTCCCCTGCTACTGGAGCTGTGAGCTGCCATGTGGGTGCTGGAAATTGGACCTGGGTCCTCTGGAAGAACAGTCAGTGTTCTTAATGGCTGAGCCATCTCTCTAGCCCACACTGAGATTTAAACATATATTCTGTAATGTCTCTGGGGTAGGCATCTCTTCATTTATGCTATCTCCATGCATTCAGCTGACTGGAAGTGAAAACATCAAGTGTCATACATACTTCAGTTGGGGAGTCTAGAAATTGAAAAAAAAAATTACACCAGGAGGGCTTGAGAGATGGCTCAGGAGTTAAGAATACTGACCCCTCTTCCAGAGGAGTCAGGTTCAATTCCCAGCACCAAATGGCAGCTCACAGCTGTGGGTAACTCCAGTTCCAGGGGATCTGGCACCCTTGTAGACATACATGCAGGCAGAACACCAATGCACATTAAAATAAATAAATCTTGAGGGGGGGGGAAGGAGGGAGGGAGAAAGTTACAGCAGGGAAAAAGAGGTCTGAGTCATGGCAAATTAAACCCCACAAGTTTCTAATAGCTAAACTCCAGGGCTGTTTGAATCTCAAAAACTTCCCTTGGAGCCATTTATGTGGGTCAACCATGTGCCACCATGTGCCCATCTGACCAAGCCTTCTTAGTCCTCCCAAGTGAGGAGTAGGAAGAGCAGGCCAAGACCCTGGCCCTATAGCTCGTTTTGGGGCCTCTGGGAGGCTATTCTAAGTCCCAGGTCATTTCATGTGCAAAATGGAAAGGACGTTCTGGGAAAACGAGGGGAAACTGCAATACCGAGGAAGTTTGCCTTGGAGCATAGAGAGCTGGCGACAACACCCCTGCTCCATCTGCCCGCTCAGCTTCCTGTCCCACCTCCACCCAGAGCTGAATCCACTGGACAAGCGAGCAGCTCCTTGTCCTGGGCACACACTGTGAGATGGAGGGCAGCAGTGGGGCACATCACCAGATGAAACTAAATTCAGCTCCCCTGACAGAGAATGTGGCACTACAGGCTGATGTTCAGGCAATGAACAACAGGCAGGCATGTGTTTCCCTGAGTCCCCATGGGCCCTTGTGATACCTGCCTGATGAGGCCAGAGCTCCCCTGCACCTGGGCCAACATGACACGTGCTAACAGCTGGCCAAGGACTCACAGGCAAATGCACATGCGGGGAGGGACCTACCCGCAAGCCACTCCACACTCCTGACTGAACCCTCCCAGGCCACCTTATGTCAATCACACAGAAGGAAGCACCAACTCCTGTGGTTTCCTGCAATCTTGGAAGATGGATATAAATAAAAATTCCTTTCCCAACCACAACTGGACAAGGTACAGAAAGAGAGACTTTAGGTCACTCATCTCTAAATGGGACGTTTTTATCAGCCCTTTCTGCAAACCTCAGGGAGCTATGCACAAGTAGCGACAGGAAGCAGGTACGAGCCAGAGGCAAGAGATGACGCCAAGGAAACAGTGTCTTCCCAACACAACAGGACTGAAACACACGTGAACGCACAGAGACTGTGAAAGTGTCCACGTGACCTTCATAGGTTCAAGGAGTACTGGGTCCCAGTACTGAGGGGAGGAAGTGGACACAGGCTCCCACACCTAACCAAGAAGCTATCTACAATTCATATTCCCTGGAAAAGGAAAAATTAGTTTTTTCCAATGGAGTATATTAGCCACACTTCAAGGCAGGCCCCATGTCCAGGAGTAATTGGCCAACACCAAACAAACTCAATGGTATTTTTGTAGACTTTTTTTCACCTCATGCTGTTTTGTTTGAGAATTTTTTTTTGTCTTATTGATCTTTTTCTTGTATATTTTAGTTTGTTTTTATAGGGTTGTGTGTGTTTCTTTTTAAAGAGGAGAGGAAAGGAACATAAAGTTGAGTGGGTTGAGAGGTAGAGAGGACCCGGGAGGAAGAAGGGATAAACCATGATCAAAATGCATTATATGAAAAAAGTTTTTTTCAATTTAAAAAAATTCCTTCTCCAGGGTCCTGCCCACTTCACCCATCTGTTCCCTACGGACACAGAGACCAACTTGCTATATACCCTGAATCCCACCACATACACGTTGTTTTCACACCACCTCAACATAATCCTGTCCCCTCTGGTGGGAAAGCCTCCCACCCACCACATCCAGCTCACACTTGAGAGAGTGAGAGCAGGAAAGAAGACAGCAGGCGGTAGGTACTTAGGGGCAAAGACTGCCAATGGGGGAGGAATAGTAGGCACTGACCCTGGAGCCAATGGAATGAGGAGGTTTTTCCTGAGGTCATGGAGTCTGAGAGCAGAGCCTCCACCTGTCCCTTCTAGCTCTGAAGCAGGTCTCCCAGCTTTACCCTACTTAAAAAAAAAAAGAAAAAAACAGCTTCAGAGCTACACTGTGCCAGTTGCCAGTGCCCTCGGATACCTCCTGCCTGCTGAGCCATCCCCAGGGCAGCTGTTACCATGTCTCCTCTCCTTTCTTGCCTTTGTTCTCCAGTATTCTGAGGTCCCAGATGCAACTGGGCCACCCAGTAGGAGTTAAAGAGATGGATTGGGAACATATACGCTTTTTGCTGCCTACCAGCACCCCACAGGGGTATCCTCTTTTTCAGAATTCCTAGAACCCTTGTGGCTACATAAGCAGCCACGCCCCCTACAGGCCTTCCCCACTAAAATAGCTAACTGTAGGAATTACAGAGTGACAGATGTAGGTTCCAGCCCATTCCTGACCTGCAATTGGGGCCACTGGGGAAAGCCTAGCTTGGGCATTGCACAAGACAGCAGATCCTGTGGCGAGAATCCTGGCCAGGTGGAGACTACCCAGAATAATCAGTAAAGTTAGGCGCTCAGGAGCTTCCTGTCTCTAAATGGAACTAGCTTCCATGTCCTTTCCTTATGGCAGGGATATGGTAAGAGAAATCACAGGACAATGGGAATATGCAGTCATGACACCCAAGGAGAGTCATGCGGGGACTATGGCTGGAACCCTCTTCCTGCTTCCTCTGGGCTTTCCCAATATACCTGACCCCTTCTCTGTCTAGCAGAGGCTTGATGCAAACAGGAAGAAGCCCGGATCTGCTCCTCCCAGTTCCTTTGGGATGTCATTTTGTTGTTGTTTTTGTTTTTTTTTTTGTTTGTTTTTGTTTTTTAAGACAGGGTTTCTCTATGGCTTTGGAGCCTGTCCTGGAACTAGCTAGCTCTTGTAGACCAGGCTGGCCTCGAACTCACAGAGATCTGCCCTTTGGGATATCATTTAAGCCACAGTCTGGGTAGGAAGGCAGGCAGAGTGGGAACTGCACGAATGAGGCTGAGAATAATCCAAGGAGATGGACAGGAATGCTCAAAGGAACTTCTTTCTCCCAGTGGAAAACAAAGGGGTTTCATGCGGACACAATAGTGGCCATATGGCATGCACACATAGGTACTGTCCACTTCCAGGACCAGAGTTCAAACCAGAAGCTGAGCTAGGCTCCAGGCCCCATCCCCCACAGGCACCTACCTGCCCAAAGGTGTCTTCCTAAACCACTGGAGTCGCATCTCCCAGTGCCTTCTCTGGGCTTCTGGATGGCTAGGTCTAGTGTCTCCCTGGCCCTACTCACTGCCATCAATTGAAGCCCAGCTGTCCCTGCATTCTCCCTTCTAGGTCACAGCCAGGAGACTCCTATAAGTTGGGGGAACTCTTCTTTGGGAGAGTGTGCTGATCACAAGCCACTTGTCAGGCTGGGTTAGCATTAGTCCCTCCCTTCTCTGAGCCTCAGTTTCTCACTGGCAAGGCTGAGTGGGTCAGAGGTCCTGCATGCAGTATGTCTTCCAGGCCCCAAAGCTGGCTCCTGATGGGTGCTTCTTTCATTCCCTGGGGCCTAGTGATGGGCAGGTGTTCTCTCTTGACTAGGAAAGGAATTTTAATGTTTTAAATAGTTTCGGCTGTCACCCTCTGATAAGACAAATAAGCCCTTCGCCAAAGGTAAGTGAAGCCAGGTGGAGTGACAGCCCTTTGCACAAGGAAGCTCAATCCCTTGAAGCACAGGCTCCCGGCAACTCTGTGTTTATGTAATAGTCTAGGTCTTCTGGGTTTAGGGGACTCAGCCTAAACAGAAAGAACAAGGGCACACCCAAGATGCTACTATCTCCCTACTCTGGGCAAGGTGGGAACACTGCCTTATAGGACAGATCAATATGGTTAGGCAGATGGAGAATTCTACCGCAGGAAGCGTTACAGGGCTGAACAGTGGAGGAGTCTGGTTGGTTGGGTTTGGGCCTTTTTTTTTGTAGCCTGCCTACAGTGGAAAAGCTGGGGCGATAGAAGTGTGAAAGCCAGCAGGGTGGGGGTAAAA
>LOEQ01000467.1:380914-395683 GCA_001685075.1 Bramus lutescens | reverse complement strand
GCAGGGCGCGTCGCCGGGACCACCGGGGCTCCAGGCTGGGTGTGACCACTAATCCTGTGAATGACCTCGGGCTTTAACCTCTTCGTCGCTCTGGGCCTTGTTTCTCCACCTGTGAAATGAGGTAATGCCAGCCCCGCGACTCATCAGCGTGCACGGAGCATCGAAGATGTGTATGTGAAATGTGTATAGAGCTGCACCCGAGCACACTTAAAGAATTAGGATTTCTTTAGAACGGAACGGGGAAAGGGCATGGTGGGGAAGAGTTCCAGAGCAGGCCCTCTGGGTTAGTTTTGCTTCAGGCCCTTTGGGTGGGGAGTGAGGTAAGGACTAGATAGCCATTTCCCCTTGGAGGAAACCTCACCCGGTTTTCTGGGCCACCCTCAGGGTCTCCATCACCCACCTCCATGCTTCGAATCCTGCTCTCTGCCCAGAATTCCCCTGCTCGGCTGTGTGGTCTGCTGCTCATCCCGCCAGTACAGCCCTGTTGTTCAGGGCCCAGCAAGTCGGGGGACCGACCTTTTGGAGGAGGCCCTGTGCAAGGCCTTCAACGGCTTCTGGAACAGGCACGGAGCCCTGGGGAGCTGCTGCGATGGCTGAGCCAGAACCCCACCAAAGTGCGAGCTCATCACTACCCTGTGGCCCTCCGCCGTCTGGGACAGCTCTTAGTGTCTCAGCCTAGGCCCTCCCCTGTGGAGCAGGCCACACTGCAGGACTTGAGTCAGCTCATCATCCGAAACTGCCCCTCCTTTGACGTGCACACCATCCATGTGTGTCTACACCTTGCAGTCTTACTTGGTGAGGAGGGTGTCGGGAGGTGTGGGTGTTTAGGGAAGAGTAGCGTGGAAGAGAGAGCAGAGGACTCAAGCTATTGAGAACTCTCAGATTCCCACCTAGTAATGGCACCTCCCCAAGCACACATGCTGAGTCCTCTGGTGGATGATCCTCCTGGTGGATGTCCAAGTCAAAAGACATTATTCTGCCTCTGCTGGATACTAGGTTCCTTCTAATACAGCTCTCTAGGAAGCCACAGCACTTTGTTAGACTTGGCAGAAGGTGACTTGTCTAAGGCTTTCCCCACTGTTGATACATCATGCTCACGTGACCACCTCTCTCCACTGAAATCAGTACACCTTCCCACTCAAGAAATGAAGAAGAGGAAGTTGGGGATTCTTTTGTTCCACTTGGCAAGACAGCACACCGCAGCTTTCTTACTAGGATGGTCTTTGTCCCTTTCCCTCCCAGGCTTTCCATCAGATGGACCACTCCTATGTGCCCTGGAGCAGGAGCGAAGGTCCCGCCTACTTCCAAAACCACCCTCCCCACATCAGCCTACCATCCATGGTGGGCAAAGGTTGGAAATGGCCCTGAGCTGCCCCCATTTCCTGCGGTACCCTCGTCAGCATCTGATCAGAAGCCTGGCAGGTGCCGAGGGTTAAAAGAAAAAGGGAGGCAAAGGGATGAGATGGAGCCACTGGGATAGAGTGCCTGGGCTGGAGTGCAGTCTAGCCCCCAGCAGCCTTCCTTGAAGGCACAGTATGACAGGCTGTTCTTCACAGAGGCAAGGCCAGAAGAACTGACTCCTCATGTAATGGTGCTTCTGGCTCAGCACCTGGCCCGGCACCGGTTGCGGGAACCCCAGCTTCTGGAAGCCATTGCTCACTTCCTGGTGGTTGAGGAAGCCCAGCTCAACAGCAAGGTGGGCTGGCCTCCCACCCTCCCCTGCTTCTCTTGAGTCATCCTCAGCTGCTTGGTTGGACCCAGCCCTCATCCAGCTTGTGGCTTCTGTAGCTAGCATTCTACCCAGGCTGTGTTCTGTGCCCAGGACATCTGTCTCTGCTTACTGGTTGTCCAGTTCCCATAATCAGTATAGTAGTATGTCTGGAGCCCTGAAACTTTCCAAAGCTCCTGCACAGCAGCCTAGCTCCATAAGATCCACTCCTACAGAGAGATCTACAGGCCATACACTCCCCTGCCCCCAGTTATGTCCCTTCTGGGAAGATACTGCCTATGTTGCAGAACTTGGAGTGTGTGCTGGTATAGAGGGCATTCTGCTTTGAAAATTACGGACAGAACCAGGCCTCCCTGAGGTTGTGCCTATCAAACATGCCAGGGAACTTGGCAAGTGCCTCTAATCCTGGCAGAGGCAGAGAAAGGTGGATCTCTGAGTTTGAGGCCAGCCTGATCTGCATAAGGAGTTCCAAATTAACCTGAGGCAAAGAAGACCCTGAAAGAAAGCAAAGCAGTGTTTGCTGCTGGATGCCGCTGCCTTTTTCTGCAGGTGGTACAGAAGCTGGTCCTGCCCTTTGGGAGGTTGAACTACCTGCCTCTGGAGCAGCAGTTCATGCCCTGTCTTGAGAGGATCCTGGCTCGGGAAGCAGGGGTGGCACCTTTGGCCACAGTCAACATTTTGGTGTCACTGTGCCAGCTACAGTGCTTGCCTTTCAGAGCCCTGCAGTTTGTCTTCTCCCCCAGTTTCATCAACCACATCAATGGTATGCAGACAGGATGGTTGGTGGGGCCAAGGGCTGCAGGGCAGGAGTGTGCCCAGGTGTCAGTGGCCCAATGTCCCCCAGTCCCTGCTTCCCCACAGGCACCCCTCCTTCTCTGATTGTGCAACGCTACCTCTCTCTACTCGACACGGCCGTGGAGCTTGAACTCCCAGGGTACCAAGGCCCCCGCCTTCCCCAAAGACAGCGAGTGCCCATCTTCCCACAGCCCCTCATCACTGACCGTGCCCGCTGCAAATACAGGTGGGCCAGAGGAGGGGCAGCCACAGGAGCACAGAGTAGGAAAGCCAGAGCCCATGTCTCCTAACAGAAGACTAGCCTTGAGACAGCAAAGGGCCTTTGCAGGGTGGCAGTGCTCAGTAGGTACAGGGGCCTTCCTTCTACCATTGTCCTTTCTCCTCAGTCACAAGGACATAGTAGCCGAGGGGCTGCGCCAGCTGCTAGGGGAAGAAAAATACCGCCAGGATCTGACTGTGCCTCCGGGCTACTGCACAGGTGAGGTGTGGATGGACGTGGGTGGCCAGCAGTCAAAAGCTGGCACAAGGCTAAGGCCTGTCTGCCCTGCAGACTTCTTGCTCTGTGTTGGTAGTTCTGGTGCTGTGCTACCGGTGAGGACACAAGACCCCTTCCTGCCCTACCCACCACGGTCCTGCCAACAGGACCAGGCTGGCTCTAACCCCACAACACAACACTACACCCAAAGGTAAGGAAAATGAAATGGCTGGGGAGTCTTTGGCTACTGGGCCAACAGCAACCTGAGCCAAGTCCACTCTACTTCAGGGTGGTGTTGATGCTGCGAGAACGCTGGCATTTCTGCCGGGATGGCAGGGTGCTTCTAGGCTCTCGTGCTCTGAGGGAGCGGCACCTGGGCCTGATGGGCTACCAACTCCTGCCGGTGAGAAGTCCTGTCCCACCCCAACCAAATGTGTATTAAGAGCCAAGCCACTGTAACCTTCTGTCTTCTCTCTGCAGCTGCCATTTGAAGAATTGGAGTCTCAGAGAGGCCTGCCCCAACTCAAGAGCTACTTGAGGCAGAAACTTCAGGCCTTAGGCCTCCGCTGGGGACCTGAGGGTGGGTGAGGGAGTACATACAGGGCTCAGGATGGAACCCCTATTGGGAAGGGGGCAATTTGCACTTTGGCTCCCTGTTGGCTTTTTCATTAAAATCCCTTTCCTTCCCCATGGTGAGTCTCATTTCTGGACCAAGGAACAGAGCTGGGCCGCATCTCTTTCTGTTCATGACCCCCACTAACAAAGACAGAAGACCAGGCCTAGGTTGGGGGTTGAAGCACTTTACTGCAGGGTGGGGAGAAGGGGGCTTTAAATTATTCACTTAAATAAAAATGTGGAGGGGTAGGAGGGGAGCCCCAGCCCCCAACCCCTGTCCCCTACCCATTAGTCCCTCTGCTATGCTCTGGACAGCAGCTACACAGGCATGGGCATCTCGTTGTACTCATCCACACCTTCACGCTCATCAAACACTGGCTCTGCCTCATTAGCATCCAGCTGTGAGAGGAATGGAAGTGTTGACCTTTATAGAACCATGGAAGAGAGGAGTGGAGGAGAGAGATAGGGGAAGGGGTGCTTACACATTTCATTTCGCGCTCGGTGAAGATGCGGGTAAGTACCACCATGCGCAGTGGCACTGTGAGGATGAGGATGAAGGGGAAGGCCAGGGAGGCGGCTGTGGACATGACTGCCCAGAGCAGGGCCAGGCACAGCAACTGCAAGGCAGTGAACAGGTGCATCCGCATGGTCCGAACCTGGGGGCAGAGAGGAGGTGAACCTAGACATATATCCCAGCCAGCCACAAGGACCAGGGCCCTCCTTCCTCTCCCCTGGGAGATGAACTACCACAGGGATTTCTAGAGCTACTATGTATAGGGAGGAGACAAACAGTCTGGCTGAGGTGGGGTCCTGCACCCCTTGAGTGCAGGGACTTACCTTCTTGACGTAGGTAACATCTGGATGGTGTTTAGGTGGCATGAGTAGCAGGTGCAACCGCTCATAGAATTGGATCCCATTAAGGGAAGTAACTCCCATGTATAAGAAAATGCCAAAGAGTACAGCCAGGGGGATCTGTCGCAGTAGGTCCCCAATGACCATGGAGAGGCCTGGGAAAGGAGAAGAAACAGTTGGTTCCCTCCAGTGAACCTGGGGACCTACAGGAAAGGTGATGTTCAGAGTAAGGGCAGCATACCTACAAGCAGGGCCACCAGCAGCCCTGTCACCCGCTGTTCCTTGACCTCCTGAATCTTGGGTTTGTCTCCAGGTGCCACAGCCTTGCTCATGACAGTGAGTGCATTAGCATGAGTGACAGAGCGGACTGTGGCAGCAGCCAACCAAGGAAGGCCAAAGAGGGCACAGATGCCACCCATGGCTACAATGAGCAGCAGGTCCAGGTGGAAACCAGAGCCCTTCTGCAGCATCCGTTCTTTCTTGGAGATGATCAGCCTGGGGGAAGAGAGGCACTGTTAACCCCAGGGTACCCACAGCATGGGAGATCATATCATTCCAGCAGGTCCCAACTGGTTTTGGTGGACTCTGTTCATCCCACTTGAACTCCATCATAGAACTGAACTTGTGTCCTTAGCTTGTATCTTACAGGATTCCTCTAAGCCCTGCTAGGCTAGCTTGCAATGTGTGTGCTCTGTCCCACCTCAGCTAACATCAGTGATAATTCTGTTGCCTGCAAAAGAAGCTGGTTAGCTGGCATCCAGGGTCCCCTGAGGTCCTTGCCCCATGGTGATAGATAGATCCTATACTGTATCCCTGAGCCTGGCTGAGGACTCTGGTCCCTTATAGGATGGCTCACGTGGTGATCTGTGTCTCCATGAAGATAAGGATGAACACCAGGACAGCAGGCAGCAGGCTGGCCACCATCATCCACACGGGAAAGGGGCTATTTTCTCCAAGAGGGTTGATGACCCAGCCCCGCTTGTCTGGGGCTGTCACGGAGAATCCACTGGGCACACTCAGCTTCTACAAGGCAGAGGGAGTGTGCTGTTACACAGAGGGTACTCAGGGGAACATTAGAACCCAAGGTGGTGGAAACAGCCCAGTAGCACCTTACTGCTACTTGTGTAATGCCTTACCTGGGTGTAGGTGTCTTCAATACTGTAATCCACAAGCACCATGATGAGGATCGCGATGGGCACCCCGAAGTCTCCAATTACCCGCCGGATCTAGGAGGGCAAGCACCATGCTCAGAGGCCTCCTAACCCATGCAACTCCCCCATACTTCCAAGTTATCCCCTTCCTGTCCTCAGCTCCTCCAGTCTGCAATCCTACATACCCGGCCAGGGAAGAACCGGCTGTTCTTGAATTTGCGAAGGAAGAAGGCAATGAAGAAGGTGCCAGCCATCAGCACCAGCGATAGCAAGGCTGTGTTGGGCTGGCCCCGGGGCTTCTCTGGTNGGGCTTCTCTGGTCCAGACTGCATGGCTGTGCTGCCGTTGTCTGGCACCAGCATGGTTGCTGTCCAAGTCATATTGCCACTGCTGCTGTCTGCCTCTGAGTGGTTGGAGATTGAGCAGCCATGGAGAGGGTGTTCCTGGAAGATCTGGGGAGGAGCCACAAAGGACCATGGGCTGAACTGGGGTCAGGGTGGATGTTGGCAAGGTAGAGGAGTTTGGCAAAG
This sequence comes from Bramus lutescens, assembly GCA_001685075.1. Lineage (NCBI taxonomy): Eukaryota > Metazoa > Chordata > Mammalia > Rodentia > Cricetidae > Bramus > Bramus lutescens. Next base: position 389,537 of record LOEQ01000467.1, on the reverse strand, counting down.
GCCAACCTGCCTTCTAGAAGCTTGTCTTACCAGGTTAAGAAAATGACTTAGTGCTTGCTTCAGCAGCACAGATACTAAAACTGGGTACAGAAAAGATCAGAATGGCCCTATGCAAGGATGATATGCTGCACTGCAATGTTCCATATATTCAAAACTCAATCCAGTTTATTTATCTTTTTTTTTTTTTCAAGAGTTCCTCTGTAGCCTTGGAGCCTGTCCTGGAAGTAGCTCTATAGACCAAGCAAGCCTCGAACTCACAGAGATCTGCCTGCCTCTGCCTCCCAAGTGCTGGATTAAAGGCGGGCACCACCACTGCCCGGCTAATCCAGTTTATTTTAAGTTAACACTAAATCATTCATTCAGTGTCTCAAAGAAAGGCTACAGTCACAAATTCACATGTACAGGGTCTGACCACAAAAATACAAAGTATGAGATGTATGTGTGGAAATTTTCACTTAGTTCATTTTGCACAAATATTACTTATTTCTTTACAACATTTATTTAGTGTGTATGTATGTATGTATGTATGTATGTATGTATGTGGACATGCATGTGCCACTCATAGCACCCATGTGGAGATCAGTATGACTTTCGGGTGTCAGTTCTCTTCTACCATTAGGTGGGTCCCAAGAATCAAACTCAAGTTACCAGGCTTGATGGCAGTTAACTTCACCCACTGGGTCATCTTGTTGGCTCTCCACCAATATTTATTTTTTTCCTTTTTGAGATAGGGTCTTTCTATGTGGACCAGACTGGCCTCAAACTCACAGAGATCTAACAGCCTCTGCTTCTGCATCCAGAATGCTGGGCTCAAATGTGTGTGCCACTGTACCCAGCCCCAATATTTCTTAATATATCTCAGTAAAAGTTTTGTCAGTTAACTTTATGAATTCCAAAAACCCAAATTACATTTCTTTAGATTCATTTTACTATTATGGCATTTAGACTCCAGTTTTTAAATTTTTTAATTTGTTTTGGAGCTAAGGACCAAACACAGGGCCTTGCACGTGCTAGGCAAACACTTTACCCCAGAGTTAAAACCCTAGCCCCTATTATAGCCTTCAGAGAGAGTGGTCAGGCACCTACTTCTTCACTGGCCAAAGGTTGCACAGTCATGTTCTGAACAGCTTTTTAAATGTTGGTATCTATGGGTGGCAATGTTCTCTTCGTGTAAGTGCCTGTTCAGGGTTTCAGGTTTTTAAAATGCCAAATATTTTCATAGTTACCTGCATGTAGAAATCTGTAAAATATTCAGAGACTTTGAAAACCAACTGTTTCAGCTCATGTTGAGCAAGCATGACATATAATAAAGAATTTGAAACTGAAAATGAAGTAAAAGAAAAAGATTTAGTTGAGAGTAGAGAGTCTGGTGTAAGTGTAAGGCTGCATGGGGTGGAGATGGGGCAGAAAGGTCACTGGGAATGGGAGAGGGCCAGAGCCAAAGCTGGACTCCAGGGGCTGAGGGAAGAGGAGCCATGAGCATGGAGGATCAAGGATAGTAACTTCTGAAATTTGTGTGTTAGATGTCCAGACTGACTGTGTGTCACCTCTGGGCCCTCATTTTTCCATTCCTGGATTCTAATGAAAGTGCATGTTATCCTTGCTATGAAAAACATGAATTTTTGAAATACTGATCTGATGTTGTTTGCTGATGACAAGGAGGCCATGGAAGGATGGGGTGGAGTAGGGGAGCACAGACCGTGGCACTAGATCTCAACTCTGCCGCAATCCCAGCGGCCTTCCTGCTTACCCAGCTCTTCTAGCCCTCTCTTGATTCCATGTTACACTTTGTGCTTCTGAAGAGACGATGCCAGAATTAGCCTGGCCTGTAGTCCAGAAGAAAAAAACAAGATATGAGACAGAAAAACACCATGAAGTGAAGAAAGCAAGGAAGGAAACAACAGGACTCAGTGGGTGAAGGTACTTGATGCCAAGCCCAACAATCTGAGCTCCATCAAAAGGTCAAAGAAGCAAAGCAACTCCTGTGTGCAATCCTAACCTCCTCCACACGGGCACTGTGACACATGGACACATGCGTGTGTGCACACACACAAAATAAAGAAAACTGAATTAAAACATTTTTCTAAAGACAAGACAGTATACCCCAGGCTCCTTTGTACCCTACACACACCCACCTTGATCAGCTTGTAGAAGGTCTCGTAGATGAAGATGAGGGAGATGAGGAAGGCAAAGATCTCCTGGGTGAATCGGGAGACAAAGCGGACCAGGAAGCTCCCCTCCAGAGCCACCATGAGCAGGGCTAGGAACACCAGCCAGAAGCCAATCCACACTCGGCCCACCAAGTACTCCAACTGATTGCTGCTGCAGAACTGAGCAGAAAAGGTGGGGAGCCCTTAGGGTGACAGGAGCTGTGTCCAGGAAGGGCAGTGAAGTGAGACAGAAGGAGCTCTTACCGAGAAGAAGGCCTCCTCAAACACGAGCAGAGGCCCAGAGAAGCCAATCACCAGCAGTGGTTGAGCCCCGAGCAGGCAAAAGATCACACCTTGGAGTGCTGTGGACATGATCAGCTCTGATACTCCTATCAGGTCCTGTGTCTTCTCTCCTGGAGTGGAAAAGGAACAAGCTCGGTACCTGGTGGCCAAGCCTTATGCCCACCTGCCACCCCCACTAAAGCCTCTCCTTACCCAGTAGGCCCCCAAAAGTGATGGCAGGAGACAGGGCGGCAAAGTAAATGAAGATCACAGCAGCCAGGCACTGAGGGTCAAGTGCATCGCGGAAGTCACTCAGGTAGTGGGGGTATCGGCGCCGCACGTCACGGATCAGCCCTCCAAAGGGCCGGCCCGTCCTCCGAAGGGGATCATCTTCAGCTGTACCTGCCACCTCTACCATCTGCAGGAGCGCTGCAACCCAGGCCTCCGTCAGGGTGCCTGTGGAGCCTTCCCTCCCATCCACCCCATCAGGCCCTCCTCTGTGAACACAGACCACATCAGCGCCAGGAGCAACATAGTTGGCCTCCTTTGCCAGGCCCCTACAAGCCCTCTATTGCCCTCAGACTCCCTCCTTAAGGTAGCATCTCCTGGCCCAGGCCTACATGGGCGTACCCTTATCTTGGGCAGACTTGGGTTCTAGCCCAGCCCCAGGGGGTAACAGGCGGCCCTGCTCCTCTCGCTTCTTTAGCATCTGGCGTTGGAAATGGGCAACAGAACGCAGCAGCTCCTCGCCCTGCACTTCTGAAGGTGGTAGCACCACACTGCAGTCCAGGAAGGCATTGATAGCAGTCAGCAAGTCGTCCCGTTCATCTGCCAGGTAGGCTGCCTCGTGGAATTGCTGCTCAAGCAGATAGGAATCAGGGAGTATACTAGGAGGGGGCCAGACTGGAACTGGGGCTGCACAAGGTTAGTGGCTGAGGCAGGATTGCATAGGATCAGATGGAGAAGACGCTGACCTTGTCAGACATGAGGGTGGAGATGGAGCGGCCAATCTCATGGTAGTCCATGTTGGCACTGCTGGGGCCCAGAAGCAGGAAGAGGAAACGCACGGGTACAGGCACCTCCAGGACTGCATCCAGTTCCACAGCTTCCCGCAGACGCACAAAGGCCATGGTAGGGCGAGAAAGGAACTCCACACAGCCTAGGGATATGGAGTCACCATGGGCAAGAGCAGTTGACAGTAACTCTCTGGTCTCTAAGTCCTGGATGGGCCTGAAGCCCAGCCTCTACTATCCCCTATCTCCCCCACATACCCACAAGGACCACGGTAGCCTCAGCATTCTCGGGGATCTTCTCCAGCAGCTTCAGCTCATGCTTGGACTTGGAGCGGGTAATGCCTGCAGGTGGGGCTGGGGGTGGGAGCTCACGCTAGGGGTTGGGAAGGGAGGAAGAGAACAGAACTCAGTCTAGGCAGCACCTCCCCACATGCCCCAGCTGCATCTGAACATTTCTCATATCCTACTGCCAGCCCCTAGACAGGGTTCATTCTCCTTCACCTCTCTATCCACCTCCAGTCGGGTCTCAGGAACACCACCGATGAGCGGCTCCATGACGTGAGGATCACTCTCGGTCCCCTGGGCATGGTGATGCCCCAGCAGAGAGCCTAGAGAACCCGCTGAGATGTTTCGGGGAAAGGAGAACTCTTTCTCGTCACTTGGGTGGCTGATGGGACAGAGGACAGTGAAGGTCAGGAAAGACAACAGTGGGGCTAGGGCCAGGGAGGCAGGATGTGACAGGGTCTTCCCGCCCTGACGCCATACCTGTGTTTCAGCAGAAGGGCGCGTAGCACATTGGCTCTATCCTCTGCCTTGATCTGGTCAGAGATGACCATCTGTTCTACCACCTGATGGGCCACCCCAGGCAGGGTCTGCTGATCCAGGTCCAAGAGCACAGCTCCTACGATAAGGTGGCAGGGAGAGAACCAGTAACAGCAGCGGGGAGCAGACAGGAGGGAGAATGGCAACAGGTTGGCGCAGCCAGGCAGGGTAGGCCAAAGGTCTGGGCTGGAGTACCAGCTCTGTTCCTAAAGCTTCTACCACTTTGCCTTTCTCACCTATTTGTCCCCCTCCTTCTCCCCTCTCAGGAATACTGCATGAGGTTGATAAAAACTACTAAGATTTAGTTATCTGATGCCTTATCCCAGGAGCACCCAGCTGAGGTGACACAGGGTACCCACTATAGCTACATCTTCTTTGCTGTAAGAAACTCATGGTGCTGCTTCCCCATGATGTTCCTGGGGTCCTGGATCTCCCTCATATTCCAGCCAGTCTGTGGCCTTGTCCACATGGCAACCCTGGGGTCAACTCAAAGTTTCCAGACTTCTCCCTTCACTTCTGCAAGCCCAGTGGGTGCTTGCTGGTACCCCAAAACACGTAGAAATGGAACTCCTTTCAAAAGCTACTTTGTTCTGGCAAGGTCAACTTTCCAGAACAAAGAACTGAGGAATAAACAGACTCAACTGCTCCTGAGCAGCCAAAACAGCCTAGGCGATAAAGCTCTCCCTCTGGCGTTTTACCCAAAGCCTAGAAACTTCTCTTGCAGAGTATTTGCTCTTTGTTTGGAAACAATTCCAAGAGCAGAGTTCTCTGTCCTCAGCTGCTTAGAAACTGCCTTTGAAAGAATAACTGGGAGTGATTACCCAACAGGAAGGAGGAAGCAAGTCTACTGGAGTCCTGAGCCTCTGGGTATTTAGTGACGTTCAGACAGCCCTACAGGTTAGGTAATATTCCCAGATCCTCTAAGACTTTAAGATGGAAGCTGGGTGTGGTAAGACATGCCAGTAATTCCAGCACTCAGGAGGTAGGGGCAGAAGGATAAGGAGTTCAAGGCCGGTACCAGCTAAATAGTGAGTTCAAGACTAGACTGGGCTACTTGAGGCACGCTATAGAAGGCGCGTCGGAATGTCAGATGTTTTTCATTCAAATGCTTTCAAGTCGTTTTTAGCTTCAGTTATGGAGGTAGAAGCAAAGGGTTCTTATAGCAGGTAAATGGAGGTGTACCGTGGGCCAGTGTTCTGCGGAGCTCCAGGAGGCTTCGGAAGGACAGTGAGGCCACATGAGGCTTCCCCCAGCGCTCGGTCTCCTCCTCCACATCCTCCTCAAATTTTATCCAGCGGGCTGTCTCCCGCCACTGAGGCTCCTGGTTTTTGTCCAACAGCAACTCATTCAGCTCCACAAACACCTTGGGGTGAGATGAAAAAATGCTGCAGGGAACACAGCCAGAGGCTGCTGGAATCCACCTCAGGAGAAGCAGCACCAGAAGCATACATGACCTAGGACCATGGTGGATGGTACAGGGACATGTGTGACTTACTAACCAGACATGGGTTTCCCTCATCTGTAAAATACCTACTGTGAAGAGGACTTACGGAGCCAAGTGGAGTCACCATGCAAGGAAGCCAAGGGCTTCTGGAGACTGACACAAGCCTGACAAAACTAACAGCAACAGAGCGGTGGATTATTTCTGTACTCCTAGCCCTCAGGACACTGGGGGCAGAGAGGGCTGAGGCAGAACTGTCTTGTGTTGGAGGCTAGCCTGGGTTCCATAGCAAATTCTAAGTCAGTCTAGACTACAAAACAACAGGGCACGGTCATCTCTATAGGACACTGCCAGGGTGGTAGCAGGAAAGAATTTGCTGAGGGTGGGAACCATCCTTAGCTGGGCAGTGGCCATCTGGATGCTGTGGGCGTAATGTGTCCCTGGACTGGACACTTGGCACAGGTGTGATTTACATTACAGTGCTATTATGCCTCAATAAAAACATTTAAAAAGGAAACCACACTATGTCAAAGTTCAGAGCCCTGCAGTCTGAGATGGGCAGGGTCCCTAAATAACTAAGTGACCTTGGTCAAGGAACAGACCTGGTTTATGGCTGATACCACCTATACTATTTCTCCTTCACCAGCTGGTGGAAGGCTCAGCTGAGCAGGGAAGCAGGGCTTTGACAATGAAGCACTACATGCAGGCAGCCTGAGGGTTCCCTGTTTTCTCCTGCAGACCACTTACTGCAGCCTGCCAGCAGATGGCCGTGAGAAGGCTCACCTTTCTGAAGGTTCACCTCACTGAAGGCTCACACAGTACTCTACATGAGACCATACTGCCCTAAGGACGCAGTGGGCAGCCTTCCCTATTCCAGAGGCAGCTCTGGGGCACCACCATTGGTCTGCCTGGTAGAAGGGGAGGTGATAGAAGACATGATATAGATAGATGTACCTCATGGGGCTTATGGGGGGCCCGCGGTCGTGCCCGAGGTGTGGGGCCAGGCTCTCGACCTTCCCGGGCAGCTTGTGTAGAACCTTTGGCATTCTTCCTCACCAAGTGTCGCCGTACTCCAGGAACATCCTCAAAACGGTGACCTGGGGGTGCACAGAGGACCAGGATCAGTTTCCTCCTTTTCTTACCCTTTGTCCCACCAACAGTGAGATTGATTATAGGCCCCAGCAAGCACTCACTTTTCATGAGGTCAAGGTCAGCTGTGGCCAGTGTCTGGGCCTCACTCTCATCAGTAGGGACCCTGGGCAGTAGTGCTTGCTCCACCCCCGTCATACTGCCAATTCGTCTTCTCTCCTGAAGGTTGTAACTTCGATGTCCAGGCTGGGCTTTGCTCAGGGGACGTCCTGCAGCACCTCCATCATCACCTCCAGCCGTGCCACTGGCCACCGCTACCATCTCCTCCACCAGGGTTCTGCAGAAAGAACAGCCATGAGTCCAAAGAGCCAGAGAAGCACTTACCTCAGCCCTCCTTGCTCCCATTCTTGCAAGGTGGGCATGTGAGAAGACTTGAGGATTCTGAGAGCTGACAGCCAGCATCTGAATCCCAGCTCTAGCCTTTCGGGGTTGTGCAGTGGCCACAGCCACCCCAAGGCTCATCTTGACATAAACCTTCCTCATAGCACGGGCAAAGGCCGGCATTCCTCTGTGTTTTAGAAGGTGAGGTTTTGTAAAAGTAACATTCAGAGCCTAGCATTTATCAATATTAACTCCCTTGCCTTCCAACCTGGCAGTGGGCTTTGAAACTGTAGCCAGACAGCTATGTTTATGGAGGACTGAGCCTTGCCCTTCAGATGCACCAGTTCCTGCCCCTACTCCTATTCTCTGTCAATGCCAGCATCCACTCAGCCCACGACCTCACTATGCCACGGTCTTGCCTGATTCTCCTTTCCTTCCTCAGTGCCAGGATTTCCTTGCACCTCCCACCTGTTCCCCTGCCAGCCTGGCACCCAGTGAGCCTATACACTCACTCTCTAGAGGGACACCATGTCCTTTATTTCCCATAGCGCATCACGCTGCCTGGTACCCAGAAACAACAGGTCTGTGATAGTCATAACCTTGAGATTTTGTTCAAAGTCATTTCCTCCTGGAAGCCTTCACTGGCTAGTGCCCCCACACTCCTACCAAGCGCCTGGACTGACTCTGCCTGCACCCAGTCACTGGATGCAGGGATGTTCTGCACCACTTCAGGTGGCAACATCTGCGTTCCAACTGGGTGTACTTGGCAGCTCCCGAAAAAAAAAGAGAGGGTTCTAGTAAGTACTTCATCACTGGCCCAGTGCTCAAGCCAGTGCTGGGGAGGGGGGCAGCTGAGACTAGTAAACCACCCTGTAATCCTTATCAAGGCCAGTAAGCCCTGTCTTGTCATGCTCTCACCTCCCCAAGTAGCTGGAGAGAGGCAGGCCTGGGATCTGAACCCTAGCCTGGTTAGTTCAGGACTCCCGCTTTCTTTTATGCCTCCTCCCTGCTCTAGCTAGGGGAGTGCCTACTTAGGACACTGCTGAGTATGGTCTACTTACCCTGTCTGTGCCCCTTTGGTGGCCCGTGAAGCTATCTCCTGGTGGGGCATCTGTGTAGGGGGAGATGGGCTTGTTCTCTCTGCCTTCCGTTCTCCACTTTCATCCTCTTGGAGAAAGAACTGCAAGAGGAACCCACAGGGAAAAGTAAGGGCAGGACCCTGCTGTCAGCCCCCAGGGCCAAGGCACCACTTACCTGTACTGAAGTAGGGGTAGAGGCAGGGGATGGATGCTGTGGGGGAGCCCTGGACCCTTCAGCTTCACTGGTTTCATCCTCATCTTCTTCCCCTTCCTCGATTGTAGGGGTCTCCCCAGTGGGAGAGGCTCCAGGGCGCCTCCGAGGTTTCCGTCCTGGGCCCTGGGGAGTCTTGCGGCGGCGGGCATCAG
>LOEQ01000467.1:338876-358439 GCA_001685075.1 Bramus lutescens | reverse complement strand
CACCTGGCTGATGAAGCCGATGACCTGGCCCCGGAGCCAGGAGGGGTTGAGAGTACGCAGGTCGTGCCCATCAAGTGTCACCATGCCAGCTGTGGGGTCATAGAAGCGCTCCAGCAGGGAAGCCACTGTGGTCTTTCCTGGAGGAAGGGGAAGTTGGAGGTGTGGGGAGAGAAGAGAGGGTTTTGGAGACTCTCCCAGCAAAGAGGGACCCTTGTGGCATGGAGGATACCCATCCCAGGTAGGAGCAGGAACCAATGAGGGTTTTCTACCAGCCATGCTCCAAGTGGCTACCAAAAAACAAACAGGAGGACAGGAGATGGTGAGGTTCTCCTTACCTCCCCCAGACTGTCCTACAAGGGCCACAATCTTGCCAGGTGGCAGCGTAAGGGTGAAGTCCTTGAGCACCTCAAAGCCAGGGCGGCAGGGGTAGCTGTGGATGGCCAAGTGAGCCCCAGTCAAACCGGGTTTCTGAACCTTACTGTCCTTCTAAGTCCCCCAACAGGGCCTTGCTTACAGGGAGTATTCCGTTAGAATGCCTCCTGACTTCCTCTCATCCTCAGCCCACCTACCAATGCTGACCTGAAACTGACATTGTGGAAGGTGATGGAGCCATGAAGGTCCTTGCTGGGGATGCAGTAGCCCCCTGTCAATGGGATGCAGGGGCTCAGGGCCATGTACTCAAAGACGCGAGCACCTGCACTCAGTCCACGTACCACCTGTAGAGGGAATTCAGCTTGTGATTTAAATCAGAAATTGGGGCTCCCATGGAAGGGGGCTTCTGGTACTGGGGTACCTATCCAGAGCTCTCACAGCCACACACACACACACACACACACACACACACACACACACCATCTTGGGACAATCTCACTTACCTGACCAAACAGGACAGAGAGACTGGCCATAGACCTGGCAGGTGAGAGAGTTGGAAGAGGTGTTAATAAGAGCAGGAGAGAAGGGAAAGGTTGTGGTAGGAGAGACAAGGACATAGGGCTAATGTAGAGAAGGCCCCCAATATCTTATGGCTACAAGAGCCCTGTGACCCTGTGACACCAGATCACTAAGCTTCTGTCCCCTCTCCAGTTATGGGCTAAGCCAGGATCTGGAGGATGCTCCAGGAGGTAGTGAATGTGGAACATGCCTGGGACTCAATGGTATGCCCAAAAGCTTCCAGGCCTTCAGTACACAGGGTGAAGCTGGCCCACAGCACTATAGAGGACATCAGTCCAGCGAAAAGGGTATAACTGATCCCATGACCTCTACCTGACCTGACTGTGCTGATGTCTTGACAGAGGGCATAGGTGTAGGTCCACAGTGGGAGGACAGATCTAATGCTAGACATCAGGGAAGTAAGGACTCACTTTCAAAGTAAGGTGAGAAGAAGTCACACCCTTTCAGAAAACGAAGAAAATAGGGACGGGGCTATAAGGGGAAGCCCTGGAGAGCCCCCAAAGCAAAACTCCCCCACAAAGAATTTACTGTGGGTTTGCCCTAAAGTTGGGTATGTGTAGGAGATGGCATGTGTTTATCTGTCTAGACAGTGGGTCACCTCCCTTGTCTTGGCAGGGCTGGGGCTGGAGCTGGTCGCCTACTATGAGCTAAGGAAGTAGATGAGTCAACAGCCTTAGTCACGGTCCCCAGTGGGTTGGCCAACCCATGACTGTATATGCCACTGTGTGCAATGGGTCCCTTCTGAGGAAAAAGGCTGCTATTCCAGAAAGCTATGGGACAAATTCACTTGTTCCAGTGCTGGGGCAAGCACCTTAAAGTTCTCAAGGAAACAGTTATGGAAGGCTTAGGGAAATAGGCACTTGTCAGGAGCAGAAGGCTGTGGAGGGCGGGGCTTGGTGGGTGAGTTATCTGTGGATGTGGATGGGACCAGCTCACAGGAGATCTGGAAGCCATTAGAGCCTGGCAAAGGGGCCAACCGCAACTGAAATCCAAAACACACATGACTCACGGGAGTGCCCTGACCTTGCTCTAAGAGCTGGCACAATGGGGCTAGCTGCAGACTGATGAAGTGAACTGGCCCGGACAAGTTCCCTAGCAGACCATCCATTCTCTGCCAAAAGGAACACTTAGCTGGGACTGCTCTGTCCTGCTCATTCTCCCTTTGGACCTCAGCCCTGACATATGGATCCTTGGATACAAAGCAAGGGCCAGGAATAAACACAACAGCTTCCTTAAAGAGGCTGATTCCTCCAGGTGGCTGGTGATGGTGATCTGACCGGGGCCTGAGATGGTGCAGGCTGCCCCCAGGGCTGCCCCGCAGTTACAAGCACAATGCTGCTTAGGGCTGAGTAGTACAGTAGGCAGGTAAGAACATGAACGTGGGAGGTGTGTGCCCTGGGAGTAGAGCCAAGTAGTTCGACTGAGTGCACGGCACAAGGATCATGAGGTGCTGGAGTCCAGGCTGATCAGGGAATTAAGTCAGCAAGGTAGCAGAGGGGACATGGTGATCTCCACCTCTTCTGCAATCAGCGAACCTAGATCCCAAAGACAGGAAGGAACAGCTGCTGGGCCAGAGGACAGATAAAGCTTCTGGGACCAGAGGATCTGAAGGTCTTTGGTGTAGAGCAGGAACGGACCAGGGGCAATGCTCATGCAGCTGGGAACCAGGTATACTCTGCAGACCTCTGGCTGTGGTGGGGATGAGACCATTCTACCATACTCAGGATTGGCCTTACTTCACCCTGGGCACTGTCAACCAGGCACTAAGCCATTCTCTAAGAAACTGTGGAGTTACAGCAATGGCAAGATAGGACTCTGGGCAGGGACAGGGCTCCACTGGTATCAGAGTGTCATCTCTAGCCAGGCAGTGGTGATGCACACCTTTCATCCCAGCTCTTGGGAGGCAGAAGCAGGCAGATCTCTGTGAGTTTGAGGCCAGCCTGGTCTACAGAGTTAGTTCTAGGACAGCCAGGGCTACACAGAGAAACCCTGTCTTACCCCCTCCTCAAAAGTTTTATCTCTGTAGGAAAGGATCAATTTGAGAAGAGGGGGCACTTCTTGACATGGATGGTGCTAATATGTCTTTGCTCTTAATTATTTATTATAGTATACTCACTCTTTAATTATTTATCATAATATATATTTATATGTTTATACTTGCTATATATAGGGAAAGCAAGGTAGAAAACAACACAAAGTGTTTGAGTTTCATTGAGAAAGAGAAGGGGATTACATTAGAGGCCTATGAGGGGAGCCCACTGAGGCTGCCTTATGCCCAAGGGGGACAGATGTGCTCCAGGTTGCCGCACAGGGTAGATGGGGCTCAACTAAGCAAGGAAATTAAAGCTACATAAGTAGCATTTGTACATTAAGGAGGCTGTGTCTCATCCCAAGAAATGGTCTGAGGCCAAGACAGCCCTTAAAAAGCTTGTCAAGGATGGTCTATCTACAGGATACTCAGTTCTGACACGTGCCACAAGATGGAGGGGACCCTCGCCCCCAAAGCACTGCTGGGTGAAAGCAGCCAAGCACAAAGGGAGGGACAATGTGTGACCGCTCTTCTGTGTGCTCTTTAGTGTGGCTAGGGTCACAGAAGGCAGACAGTAGAAGGGTGCCAGAGCTGGGGAGAAGTAGGAAGCTAGTGTTTAAAGGGAGTGAAGTCTCACTTTTGTGGGAAGCTAACATTCAGGTGATGGGTGTCAGTGGTGGCTGGAACACTGGGACATGCACAATGCTACCACAGTGGATACTTAAAAATGGCTAAGGTGGTAAATTTTCCATTGTCTATGTCACCACAATTCACTTGGTTTTTGAAAGCTTCTCAAGAACACTTGAGGGTTGTCTGGAAAGCTAATGATGCTGACTGCATTCCTGAATACAGGCTCAGTGAAGCCAGAGAAGGCTCTTGTGGAAGTTTGGGGGCTCTTCCCTGTTCTGTGTTTCCTTGGGGAACTAGGCAGGGTTAGTGTCATGCACTAGCCCCTCCCCCAAGCGTGCTGGCACCCCTGTTCTCCTAGTAAGCAGGGTTATGGGAGGATGGGATAGGGGGCATGATGGGACAGATGAAGACAGAACTACTGAGAGATGAGAATGGTCCCCACTCACCTCTGTACTGTCTGGGAAGCCACCAAGAAGGACATGAGGTCTCCCCCTCTCAGCTGCTGTCCAGCCACAAGGGAGCCCCCAATGAACAGGGTGCCCAAGACCATACCTACATGGAAAGGGGCCAGCCAGTGAGGCAGGAAGTGGCTAGAGATGAGGGCTGAGTCCTGAGTCTTATCCCTGCTCTGCCACCAGCTAACTTTTAGGCCTGAACTCCTTATTTGCAAAACAAGATGAGCAGGCCAGGTTTACTGATATTTCGTTAACACTCATGAGGCTAAGGCAGGAGGATCATGAATTCAAGGCAGCCTGGGATACAGAAAAAGTCTGAAGTTAGCCTAGGTGACTTAGTGAAGGGCTGGGGAGATGGCTCTGTAACTAAGGGCACATATCGCCTAGGCTGAGGACCTGAGTTCAGTTCCCAGCAGCCACATCAGGCAGCTCGCAATTGCCTGTAACTTCAGCTCTGGCGGCCTCTGTGGGCCCTGCATTCACATATACAGACCCACATGTACACATAATTTAAAAATAAAAAAAATGAGGGGCTGGAGAGATGGCTCAGTGGTTAAGAGCATTAATTGCTCTTTCTAGGTCCTGAGTTCAATTCCCAGCAACCTCATGGTGGCTCACAACCATCTGTAATGAGATCTGGTGCCCTCTTTTGGTCTGTAGGTATACAGACAGAACACTGTATACATAATAAATAAATAAAAATCATAAAAAAACTGTAAAGGCCTGGAGATACAGATTAGTAGTAGTAGTTTTCCTAAAATGCTTGAGGTCCTGATTCTACCCTAGTGGCACAAAAATAAATAGGAGTGGGGAGGGACAAGAGTACACACACTCCCTAAGGGTGCCCTGTAGCATTCTCCATAAGCTAAGGAAGGAACGTCACTCTCTAGTTCCCTACAGTTGTTGGTAGCTGGAGCATCTCACAAATGAAGGTACTCAATATGTTAGGACCATCTGGGCAGGTGGAGACTGCTGCCTATCTCTGCTCTCACCTAGCCCATGCCCACGTCCCCTCCCAGGCAGGGCCTCATTTACTCACAGTTAAAAGCGATGTTGGAGAGCCCTTGGAACAAGGCAATGCCCCTGCCCAGCTCTTCTGCCTTACAGCGGCATGACTCCAGCTCTGTTTGATAGCGTCTGGGAAGAAAGGCCAGGCTGGGCACTCAAGAAGCGTCTGGGCTGAGGGCCAGGGCAGGGGAGGGTATGTGAGAATGATGGACCCATTTTATACTCTGCTTTCCCAGGACTTACTCCTCTTCCCTCTGCTCCATAGCAAAGGCCCGCACAGTCCGAACATTGCCTAGGGCCTCATCTGCTACGCCTGTTGCCCTGGCAATCTGCATGGAGACAGAGAAACAGGGAGTGGGTTATAGACAGGAAGAGGGGCAACGAGGGTCAAGAAGAATGGGCCAGAGATGCTAGGAAGAAACAAGGGGGACATGTCAAGAATTCCAGTACCTGCTCCTGACATTGGCGAGACAACTTTCGGAGACCTGAGCCCATCAGGGTGCCCACTCCCATGAGGGCAGGCGTGGCAACAGCCAGCAGCAGTGTGAGGCGTGGGGACAGCATAGACAGGGAGACCAGGCTACCAACCACTTGGGTAAAACTGCGCAGTCCCTGGGTAGTGAGAGGAGGGCAGGAGGTAGTGAGCATCAGCACAGGTGGGGGGTGTTCTGGGTACAGCTCTGGAGGTCCTGGGGCAGTCACTGGTGATCACCCAGGACCTGATCACAAGCTGTGGAAGGGGCACGTGAGAATGTCCGCAGGCTAAACTCCTTTGACTCTAGACAAATCCATTGCTTATTTCTGTTGTGGACACACTGAGCGGCACAGGGATACGCAGACTGCCATGGGCCAGAGTTTTGCCAAACCTGGAGCCAGGTGACGGAGGGGTTCACAGGGTGGGCAGTCAGTATGCAGTAGAGTCATTCATGAATTCAACGCTGACTAGCAAAGGGTACAAAGGGGTCAGGCTGGGTCAAGTGAGTTTATTCCTACCAGGGTGGTTCATAATTGCCTATAAATGGCTTTCTGGGGGAGCCAGGGTTTCAGAGCACGGAGCAGCAGCCTGTCCTGACCTTGACACTGTTCTATGACTCCCTCCAGATTCATTGTTCCCTTTATCTCACACTTTCCCCAGGCAGTAGTAAGCCTCACTTTACTGACAGGTGGGCAGGGGCACTGCGTTGTTCCAGCGCAATTTCAGGATGTCAGAGCTGGGGCAGTCAAGTCTGGCTGCTGAATTTGCACAGGGGCCTGACCCACTGACCTGAGAGATGACAAGCTTGAAGGACGACTTGAATTCTTGCACGTCGGTAGTCAAGCGGCTCACTAGCTGCCCTGTCTTTTTGGCATCAAAGAAAGCAATGTCTTGCCTGGCAGTAAAACATGATGGTAGTAGGTAGAGGAAGACAGGGAGATGTTACTTCAGAATCTAGCCCTCCGAGACCTCCTGGGAGTCATCAGTCACCCTGGACCCACCCCCTACAGCTGGCAGTACCGGAGCAGGGAGCTGAAAAGGGCTCTCCGCATGTCCATGGCCATGCGCTCACCAATGTGGGACAGCAGCACTAGGTATCCGAAGGTCAGCAATCCCTATAAGAGAGGCCTGGTACTCAGGGAGGCCCCAGGAAGGCTGCTGTAAGCCCTAGGCCCTCCCACCCCATTGTACCTGAACACCGTAGAGTAGGAGCAGCTGGGTACTGAGCCTACGGGACTCAGACATGAAACTCCCCACGCGGTCCCTCATGTACTTGGCCACAATCTCCACCAGCTGGCCCAGGAGCAGGGGGATCTGCACATTCACTAGTGCTGCACCCAAGGCCAGCTGGAATGGGGACAGAGGGAAAAGACACTTGGAGAGGAGGCCATTTTTGTCCCCTCCCCAGTTCTGACTTTGGCTTTTCCTTTCCCCTTACTGAGCCTTGTCCACCCTGGGGCTGCTCATGTGGTCACAGGAGCGTCTCTCTGCGAGTTGAAGTCCAGGCCTCTAGTCCCCGAATTTTCATATCCCACAAACTCAGTCCCCCTGCATGGGTCACCCTGAAGCTCCAGAGCCCAGGCAGCCCTTACTGTTCCCACAAAGCAGAAACGCTCTTCCTGTGCAACTCAGGTTTGGAGCTGCCTAGGCCTTTCCTGGCTTGTGCACAGAGGAGCAGGGAAAGCCTTACCACAATGGCTATCCCCAGGGCCAGCAGGTGGGGGTGAAGGAAATGCCAGAACAGCTTCCAGTTAAAGTGCAGCTCCAGGACACTGGGTGTGTGCTGGGCATGACGGGATCCTTCGGCTTCACACTGTGCTACAAGGCAGAGGCGGGGATGCTGCCACAGCACTGCAGGAACCACCAAGGTTCCCCCAACCCAACACCAGGCAGGGGGGCTCCGTCGGGAAGCTGGTGGGACTTGAGGGAGGTGAGCCCGGAGCTGTGACCGGAGCTGGGCCACCGCCTGGAGGAGGCGTGAGCTGAATCGGTCATCTGAAGACCTGCAGATAGGAAAAGGTAAGACAGCGGTGGTCCTGGTTGTCCTTCAAATGACTAACCTCTCCCCTGGGCTCTGGGTGAGCCTTCTGGAACAGCATTTTATCTGCTGCCTCTCCTAGGGACATTTTTTATTTTACTTTACTCTTGAGATAAGATCTACAAATATTCCCCAGCCTGGCCTTGAACTTCTGCTCTCAAATGAGCCTCCTGCTCAGCTTCCTGAGTAGCTATGGCTACAGGTATGTGCTACCTCACCTAGAATGAATGTCTTAGCACAGTCTTAAGCAACTCTGGTTTGTAAGACACTTGCACACATGCGGAATGCAATGTTATCAGACTACACTCTTAAGAGTCTTTCCCCTAGCATTGCCTTTCAGCCAAGCATCAGCCAGCAAGGCCCCCATTTAGCCTCCAGCACCCTGGTCAGCACAGGTCTCCAGCCTGTCAGAGTGAGAAGAGACGTGGAATGGCAGCCAGCCCCAGGCCTCCTTTACAGGGACAGACCAAGGCTTCCTAGAGGCCGGCTCAGAGAGAATCCTGGGGGCAAGCTTCTTTGGGCCTGGCCCTGCACATGTGCAAGGTAATCAACATGGCAGCCATGACCTAGAAATAGTGAGTTGATGGTCCACAGCCCTTCCATGACTCTAGAAGATGTCCTTATTCTCTCTTGGTAAGAACAACAACAACAGACAGAGGGTACAGTTTGTCCCTAGGGATAATATGGGCAAGAGGGAACTTTGCTGTCTGGTTCCAGAATCCTACAGTTCATTCTACTGTCCTAAATTTGATATGGCCAAGGCTATGTGTAGTAGTCAAGGCCAAAGAGGCCCCAAAGTCTTTGGACTTATTTCACCACATTACCCTACCTCCCATAGGTAGGCCCTAAGTGCCTCATGCATGAAGACAGAGGGCCAGACATTTCTCTTCCACTGCTGACAGAGGACACAGAAAAACACAAAGGACTAATCTCATCCTCTTAGACGGCCAAGTCCTTCTTTCCTTCATGTCTCAGATGTACATAATGGAAAAGTAGATTCAACTGCTTACAACATCTGTGAACCTAGTGTGTCATAGAGTATAGAACTGACCAAGTTGGGCAAAGCAAATTCCTTCTCCCGGGGTCATGCTAGTTGGGGTGAGGGTGGGGTGAAGAGGCCTAGAGGTCAGAGAGCAGCAGGCCCTGCTGTGTTTGACAAAAGCATCAGAAGAGGCACTGGTGAATGGGTGCTGGTCAAGTTCAGACGGGGGATGGTGGGGAGGGGAGGCAATGGAACTCTCAGAAGCTTCTGCAGTAAGAGTTTCAGCAACAATGTGGCTGTGACAGGGCACATGGGGAGGGAGAGGAAGCAGGTGCCCTGGAGGGGTTGTCATCCCAGTCTCGGCAAAGCACCCGGATGTGAGAAGACCACTGTGCCAGCTCTTCAGGGCCGTCTGTGGTTTTTAGGATAAGGCGTAACGAAATCAGATTTGTATTTTAGAAGTCACAGCAGAGAAGAGCAGGAGGGGAAGGCCAGGGCAGAGGGAGTCTGTTTGGAGCAGAGGTTATCTGGCCAAAAGTACACAGAGGAATGCTCAAAACAGATTAATGAGGAGGACTACACAAGCGGGGTGTGTCCGTGCACTTCTGAAATCCCAGACTTGGGAGGCTGAGGCTGGAAGATTTCAAGTTCAAGGCCAGCTGGTGCTACAAAGTGAGACCTCATTAACAGTTCCATAATGCTCTTATAGAGGACCTGAGGTTGATTCCAGCACTCCTATCAGAAGCTTACAACGGCTGTAACTGCAGCTTGAGGGGATCCAATCTCCCTGGCCTCCTCTGACACCTGTGCTATTGTACACATAACCCTCACACATACACACATAAAGATAATTAACATAAACATAATTAAAAATAAATAAGAATCCAGAGTGAGGCTTTGCTTGGTCTTTAGTGTCATGGCTTTTTATATTTCCATACCCTCCTTATTATAGATTTCACCCCTTCTTTGCTCTCAGGGAAGCCTGTGCTTAACCTTGCTTGGTTTGTCTTTTTTCCCACTATCCCTGAAGACAATCTATCTTCAGTTTTAGACAAAACTCACTTCCTTTTCTTTCTGTACCACTGGCCTACTTTTCCATTGGCTAGTATCTTCCTGAGGGGGCAAGGCCTTATTTTGTTCTTCAGAACACAGGAAACCTCTGGGATATGAGATGTCTACTGAGCAGATGTTTGTGGGGCTATGCAGGTCCCCATGCACAGGGAGCTGCATCACAGGCTGACCTGACACCTGCAATGTTTTGCAAACATACAGATTCACTGTGACTGGCACTGTATATTGTGACTTAGCACAACTCCTCAGTACGATCCAGCACTCTGTGTGTGTGTGTGTATGTGTATGCCAAAGTTGAAAGGTTTCACAAAATACTTCCCTTAATTATGAAACACATATTCTGACAGTTTCTACTATATTCCTTTCAAAATGACCCTGACTGCTAAATTCCTTTCATGAACTGAAATGAACGCATTCATTTTTTTGGCCTTACCTTGTGTCTCTTTATGGTTTAAATATTATCAACACCCTCATTCTTTCCTAAAGACTGTTTTCAAAGCATTAATAATTTACCATGGCTACTTTCCAGCTACTCTCATCTCCTCCAGACCAAGACTCTAAGAAGGCACTGCGATCGCCAACAATTGGTGGACAGCTTCCATCCTAGCACTTCTAGCTCGAGGCTTGTCCTTCCTCCATCAAACAGATGGGCTTTCCACATGGTCACCCACCCTTGGCAATCTTCCTCTGGACTCCTTAGGGAAACAGTTGCTTCTTATAGAATATTTACAATTAAATTCTAGATTCTGGGTAGCAGGGCACCCCTACAATCCCAGGACTCAGGAGACAGAGGCAGGTGGATCTCTGTGAGTTCAGGCCCCAGGCCAGTCAAAGCTGCATAGTGTAACCTTGTCTTCAAAAACAAAAACAAAACAAAACAGCAAGGGGAGGGGGCAAGAAAAAAATTAGATTCTGGATTCTTGCTTGTTTTCAACTTATTTTTTCCTCTGGACCAGTGAGTATAGGCTGGAGTTTTTGTTTGTTTGTTTTTAATTTTTTTTTTCGAGACAGGGTTTCTCTGTGTAGCTTTAGAGCCTGACCTGGCACTAGCTCTTGTAGACCAGGCTGGCTTCAAATTTACTGAGATCCACCTGCCTCTGCTTCCCCAGAGCTGGGATTAAAGGAGTATGCCACCACCGCCTGGCTGGAGTTTTTATTTTTCAAATCTTACCAAGAATGGCTCAGGTTTTTCCACCCAGGGTACTAGGAATTGAGCCTATGGTTCATGTATGACAAGAAAATGTTCTACCACTGAACATGGTCCCAGCCCTCTTTTTGTTCTTTATTTTTTTTAATTTTTACATTTTATTTATTTGTGTGTGTATGTGTGTGAGTGCGTATGTGTATGAGTGTGTGTGTACATGAGTGTGCATGTGTGTGTGCACCCAAGTGAGTGAAGATCAAAGGACACTTGCAGGAGTCAGTTCTCAGCTTCCACGTGTGGGTCCCAGAGACCGACAAACTCAGGGGATCATGCTGGTACCATATCTTTACCTACTGAAACATCTGAATGGCATTTTTACTCTTCATTTTGACACAGGATCTTACAAAGTTGTCCAGTTAGGCCTTGAACTTAGAATGTATGATATACATTCTACTGTACATTGAATTTAGACTCAGCCTCCTGAAAAAAACAGGATTGTAGGCTCTTACTAGGCCCAGTTCAGACTGACTCAATTCCTAATGCATCTACCTCTAAGAATCACTTCTTGATTCATTTTGTACACTCCATAGCCCAGAATGACTCAGAACTCACTCTGTAGCCCATGCTGGCTTCAAATTCCCAGCAGCCTTCCTGCTTCAGCCTGAATGCTGATGTTTCACTGCGTAGCTCTGGCTGGCCTGGAGCTCTCTATAGATCAGGCTGGCCTTGAATTCACAGAGTTCCACTAAACCCAGCTAGGAACTACTTAAAAAATTTAAATGTATGTGTTTATTTATTGGGTTTGGGTCGTGGAGGTCAAAGGACATTTTGCCGGAGTTGCGCTCTCCAATCATATGAGTTCTCAGGTCGAACCCAGGTCTTCAGGCTTGGTGCAAATGCCCTTGCCCGCTGAACCATCTCGCGAGATAAAGTATCTCTTTTCATTATTTAAAATTATTTCGGCTAATTCTGAAACACCATCAATAGTAAATATCTATGGACACCAATTACAGATAAGTCCAGATCTCCAGGTGGATTACCAGAAAGCGGACGCCGGCTGCGAGAGGCGCCTCTTGATGGGCAGTGGTGCCTGGGTGTGGCCACAGACCCGGAGTCAGAAGTGTCCTGTTCGCTAGTAGGTGCAGACCTGCGGAGCCTCCTGCTGGTACCCACACTGCACCGTAAATAATTGAGGCCAATTCCCTGGGGAGTGACATTCTACTCCTGCTGAAAGCCTACAGCTCCCAGAAGGCCACGCGCGAGTCCAGAACTCCACCTCCCAGCGGGCCCCGCGCGATGCCGGCCTGCACTTTAACCCTCATTCTTTTACCTGGCGGCCGAGAATGTCTGGAAGCGCAAGGATTGTAGCGACCAGCCTGGAAATGGACCACCCCGAATTCCGACCCGAAATAAGTGC
Organism: Bramus lutescens; assembly: GCA_001685075.1. Taxonomy (NCBI): domain Eukaryota; kingdom Metazoa; phylum Chordata; class Mammalia; order Rodentia; family Cricetidae; genus Bramus; species Bramus lutescens. The sequence continues at coordinate 346,239 of LOEQ01000467.1, read as the reverse complement.
ACCAACATGATGAGGCAGTAAGACAGGAGCAATGGGCAACGGCAGTCTCACTCTCATCCTACCAAGGGCTCCATGTTAGCTATGGCCACCATCCCGACAACCCCCTTGCACCTCGGCGGTGATTGGAGAAAAGACTCCTCAGACTTGCCACAAAACTGTGATTGGATAAAATGTTGACTGAGGCGGTACTTCTCGTTCAGTGCTAGGGTCAGGTGACCGTCGGAGGGTGAGCTACGTTCATTCTCACGTTAGGGGAGGTCTTAACGCTTTTGGCTTCAGGCCGTTTCCCTAGGGATATTCCTATAGTCTCTACGTGCCCTGGCATCTTCAGAGAGTGTTTTGTGCTGGTTTTGGGGGGAGGAATGGGCTAAAATAGACTAGGGAAGTTTAAAACTAAACAAAAACCTACATGCACGTGACATGCCACCACTCTAGTCTCCAACTCTTGGAGACTTGAGCCACAAGCAGTGAAAACGCGCCCGACTGGTCCTGATAGTGACCCTCAATTATTTTGAATGATTAGTATGGAGGTTATGAAGCTTATCAAGGTGCAACCTAAGATCTAACCCACAGGTTCCTTCCTGATTTGGGTCTTAATCACTGACCTAAGGTTCTAGCCCAAGAGCGAGAGGCGCTTGCACCTGTGGGGCACTTATTGCTATAATTATCCCCTATACGATCCCCAACCGAGTCCTGCTACGTAGCTCTGGCTAGCCTGACACTCCATTCGTAACCCAGGCTTGTCTTGAACTCGCTATCCTTCCTTCCCAGCGCTGGGATTACAGGTTTGAGTCACCAAGCCTTCTAAGTAATTATTTTCTTAACTGCCTCCTCCACCGGGTTGTGGCTTCTTGGTGGGAGTGGCTCTGACTCGTTCCTGTTCCCCTCCAGACTTGTCAGGGAAAAGCGCCCTGATGCTCACTGCTCACCAGGGGGCGCTCCTTCTGGCCCTCATCTGAACATTTGAACTAGTGTTATTATGGATGGTTCTTCCGAGATTCAAAATTACTGAGGGAGGAAAATAGATGCTGTGGCTATGGGAATTTAGAATGAAACTGGACCGAACAATGAGCCAGAATTTGAGATTGGGCTGAGGAAATCAGGGTGTGTGTAGTCCCAAACAAGTACGGACCATCAAGGATGCTGTGTGAGGGATGGCACAGGGAGGTACCAGTTAAAACCTCACTGAACCTCTCTCTCTAGAGGTCTCAGAAAGATCATGAGTCCCGACTTCCACCCTCCGATTCTATTTTGTCACTTACAAAACAGTTTTCATAGTTCTACACCAGCCACAAAGGTAAGGAAGTCATGAAAACTATTGTGACAATACGGTTGCCTGAAAGGAGGCAGAAAAATAAGAAAACCAGGCAGCTTGGGTCAAACTTGTGGGAAATTCCATGAAAGTACTCCATGTTCCTCCAGGAAACCGTCTAGGAAGCACCATGTTCCTCTCCATTTCTGGGGTACTAGCCTAAACCCTGAAGGCCCTGACACCTGCTAGCCAAGTCAGCCTCTCAGGCATGGCTTCAGTTAGGGCACTTGGTGACTCAGGACCTTGGGAATGGCGTTGGGCAAGCCATCAGACCAGCCACCTGGGCCTCCTCCTCCCTGGTGAGGCAACAAGGAACTCAGCCAGTCCATCTCCACATGCCCACATCATCCTCCCAAGTTCTTACCACCTGCCTTTGCTGGAGCTTCTGAGGAGGCCCCTGACACCAGGTCAGGGCTTGGAGGAGAGCATACTGGGGTTCAAGAGGGTAAAGAAGACATAATGGAACTTGCAAGGAACCGGACTTTTCTACTTTAAGCTCCTTAGATGATTTCTCAAATCCAAGATGGCTAGCATTTCTTCCTTTTCCTTTCTTCCTTCCTGCTGTTTCCTCCCAGCCTCTGTCTCTTCCCAAGTGCCGGGAGATCTGAGTGGGCAGGTGATCTTCAGTCATTCTCTTAGGTGTGGAGGGGAGGGAATGAAAGATTTAACATCCCATTCCCAAGACTCCATAACCCTCTGATGGGATTTTGCTTTTCTTGTGCTTGTTATTTTGTTGCGTCTACCCTCTCTTCCACTTTTGTGCCCTCAAGGGCTGGCAGCAGAGATTACAGGTATCTCTTCTAGTCCCCATAGCTCTTGAACCCCTGCCTCCCAAACTGTTCCCTCCCAGGAGTGGAGCCTGGACCTTGGCCCCAGGTTGCCCTGCAAGAAGTGTGTGAGTGATCACACAGGTGGCGGAGGGCTGGCATGCCTGAGGCCTGCCCAGCCTGAGTCACCTGGTGCTGTTGTTGTCATTGTCCCTGTTGTAGTCGCTGCTTAGCTTCACAGACCTCTGTGGAAACAGCAGCAGCCCAGTCCCTTCAACCTCTCAGGAGAAGCAGCCGCCTGATGGTGAGCCGAATGGGGTGGGGGGGGATCCGNCCGGAGGCAGCGGGGACGGTGGGGAGACTTGGGGCCCAGCTCAGTGCCTCTGCTCCCTATGGCACTGCCACTGCCTGCTTCTCCATGTCGGGGACTTGGGGGAGGGAGGATCTCTGTCTTCTCTCTGTCTCCTGCCCCTCGTACAAGAAGCTGCTCCTCTTCACTGTTTCCTCCTGCCTCAGGGTCCCCCTGCTTGGTGACTCAGGAGGCAGGGGCTTCTCAGCTTCCATGCAATTCCTCACCCACCCCAGCCACACCCCTAACACAGACCCATCCCACAATGACACCCACCTCTGCTTCCCCCTCGTGGGGGTCCCACTCTACCCCACCCCTGGCCTCGGTCACTCCCCCTCCCTCCTGCCGATGCCCCCAGGACCATCCTGGGCTGCGGATAGGTCCTCTGATCCCTGAGCAGGATTATGAACGACTAGAGGACTGTGACCCTGAGGGGTCCCAAGACTCACCCCTCCATGGGGAGGACCATCAACCCTTGCTTCATGTGCCTGAAGGACTCCGTGGTAAGTGTGGCGATATTTGATACATGGAGCAGGTTGGAGATCTAGGCAGGTTTGGGTTTGCATGGGCGATGATGCCAAGTCCCGACATGGTTTCTCTGTACCCAGGCTCCTGGCATCACATCCAGAACCTGGACAGCTTCTTCACCAAGATATCCTTTGTGGCCAGCATGCAGAGGGACATAGTGGGAGACTGTGGATCAGGGGAGAGTTGGGGAAGTCTCTTCGGGAAGAGTCCATAGACATATATCTCTTGACAAACTTGCCACATCTACAGCTACCACCAGCGGAATGGTTTTGCCTGTATCCTGTTGGAGGATGTCTTCCAGCTGGGGTGAGCAGTCAGTCCTGTCCCTAAGTTCTGTCCTCTTTTCTTATTTTTAGGTTTTTGTTTTGTTTTTGAACCAGGTCGCATGTATTCCAGGTTAGATATGAATTCCTGTTACTCCTGCCTCTACCTCCCAAGTGCTAAAATTACAGGCATGTGCTACCAAACCCAGTTTCTGTGGTCCGGGAGATCAAATCCAGGGCTTCATTATGCGAGGCAGACACTCTACCAACTGAGCTGTGCCCCAGCTTTCCTTTTTCAGTTCTAGTCTTGGTGCTCTGATGGGTGAGGGGTCATATAGCACCTCAGCTTGTCTGGCAACTGCTCTAGGAGTCCACCTTGCCCTTAGGCTTGACCAGGGCCCTCTCCCTGCATCCCTTTCTCAGACAGTTCATCTTCATTGTCACCTTCACGACCTTCCTCCTTCGCTGTGTGGATTACAATGTCCTCTTCAACAACCAACCAAAGAACCATACGAGACCTGGAGCATTCCACAACAAAGTGACCTTGTCAGATGCTATTCTACCCTCAGCCCAGTGTGCAGAGAAGTAAGTGACAGTCTGGTAGGTGGCTCTGGATTAAACTCACAAAAGGACAGAAGAAAGAAACCTTCCTGTACTGTCCCTTGGTCTAGACCAAGTCTCAAAATGCTTGGCATATTTAAAAACATACACCAAGTTAACTGAGCATTTCAAAGAGCCTTGTATTATGAGTCATGTTTCTATTTACCTTATTAGAAATTAAAGGTGAGGACAACTGTTTATTTTTAGTGCTGGGGAGCAAACCTTGGGCTTCTGGCATGCTGGGCAAACACTGTACCACGCAGACACATCCCTAGCCCTGAGGACAACTTTACAACTTAAGAATGCAGAATGCACAAGAGCATGTTATATAGGATGTCAATATGATGTGACATCTTCACTTGTCCTGTAGTTTCTGGAAAACGCCATTTTACACTCATGGGAAAATGAGAATACAAAAAACAGACAGCATGAGTGTTGTTTGTGAAAAGTGTTGACTTTGCAGACACTTTTGAAGCCCTCACTGAAGATCCCCACCCCAGCCCCACTGAGACCTGCAGGTGTTTCTGTGGGTTTCCCACCTTTCTGTTCCCCTTCCTGTCCAACCTCCTGTAGGATCCACGACAGTCCTCTGTTGGTCTTCCTCCTAGTCTTGGCTGCTGGTTTCTGGCTGTTCCAGCTGCTTCGTTCAGTCTGCAACCTCTTCAGCTACTGGGACATCCAGGTGTTTTACAGGGAGGCCCTGCACATTCCCCCAGTAAGCCTGCTATGACAGCCTGGGCAGAGGACAGGAGAGAGTGGGACCAGAAACATGGAAGGACCAACTGAGAGGAGCAGAAAGATGGAGGCTGAATGATACCTACCCTGGCCTTGAGTAATACCAGGAGGCACTGGCACTGCACTTAGCAAGCTTGATCTGACCCTTGTGGAACTTCCTTTACTCAGATGGGTCATATATGATGACTTATAGTCACATGCTGGTGGTAAAAACAATGGCTGTTTGGAGGACGGGCTGTCACTGGGCTTTCTAGAGTAGGAGGCATCCTGATTGGGTGAGGAAGGTCAGGCCAGCCAGACCTCTGAGCAGGAAGTGAGGAAAACATGGGGTCTGTAGGCAGTGGAGATGGGCTTGGCTGCCTGAGATAGAGTCTTCTAGGACACCTGAAATGGAAGCCACTCTCTTGCCTCTGCTGGGATTAAAGGTGTGTACCATTACTGCCCCGGCTGAGAGCCACTTTTCATTGTCCACTGGTCATGTTCCTTCTAGCGTTGTCCCTAAATTTATTGTTAAGACATCTTCTTCAGTCCCCATTTGTTGCTTCCCCTTGAATAGCAGGAGCCTTTGGGGTAGGGTGGCACCAGACACAGCCACTGCTGGGGCTGTTGACCCCATCCTTCTTCCCTCTTGCCCTTCCTTTTCTCTTTCCTGCAGTAGAGGGAAAGATGGGAGGAGCTGTGCAGGCTGGTCCCGAGGAAATAACTGGACTGGGGAGACTGGGCTAAAGTACAGCTTGAGGCTCACATGGGTCCTTCCAAATGAAGCGTGGGAGTGCTCTCTTCCCCCAGACACAGACACAGGCGGGGTTGTGTAGAAGCTAGTCAAGCGATTGTACAGAGTGGCCTGGAGTGGGATGAGCACAACCCTGGTTCTCAAAGCTTGCTCAGGCAGAAGGTAGTAAAAAGGGAGAAGAGGTTCCATTCTTTTATGTGTGGCAGTGAAGGGGGCTCAAAAAAGGAAGCCAGGTCCCAGTCCCTGAAGTTTACTAAAGAGGTGTCACCAGGAAGCATGTGACTAATGGCTACATGAGTGGCAGTGATGAGCAGCACAATTAAGAAGTGGCAGAAAGAATGGAGAAGTGCTTCTGTCAGCAGAAGGGCTAGAAGACAGAACGCCAAGGTGGGGAGGGAGGCCACCAGGGCTGGAGTTTGCAGACAGCTCAGTGGGTCATGGAGGTTGTGCGTCTCTGTGGAGGGGAATACAGGTCCCTAGGCTCCCCTGTCCTCTTTCCTCAGGAGGAGCTCAGCTCAGTACCCTGGGCGGAGGTGCAGTGCCGCCTCCTGGAGCTGCAGAGGAGCGGTGGACTGTGTGTGCAGCCGAGGCCGCTGACGGAACTGGACGTCCACCACCGCATCCTGCGCTACACCAACTACCAGGTGGCGCTGGCTAACAAGGGTCTGCTGCCTGCCCGCTGTCCACTGCCCTGGGGGGGCAGCGCAGCCTTCCTCAGCCGCGGCCTGGCGCTCAACGTGGACTTGCTGCTCTTCCGCGGTCCCTTCTCGCTCTTCCGCGGGGGCTGGGAGCTTCCCGAAGCTTACAAGCGCAGTGACCTCCGGGGCGTCCTGGCCAGACGCTGGCGGCGCACTGTNGCAGGTGCTGTACGCCTTCTACAGCCATGTGGAGCTGCTGCGGCGTGAGCCTGGCGCCTTCGGGGCGCGCCGCTGGTCCCGCCTGGCCCGCCTGCAGCTGCGCCACTTCAATGAGCTACCGCACGAACTGCGTGCGCGCCTGGGCCGCGCCTACCGGCCTGCGACTGCCTTCCTCCGTGCCGCCGAACCCCCTGCGCCCCTGCGCGCGCTGCTGGCCCGCCAATTGGTCTTCTTTTCCGGAGCGCTCTTTGCCGCGCTGCTGGTACTCACCGTCTACGATGAGGACGTGCTGGCCGTGGAGCACGTGCTCACTACCATGACGGTGCTCGGGGTCACAGCCACAGTGGCCAGGTTCGATGGCACATAACAGGGAGGAGATATTGGTGTGTGGCCTTTCTCTGACCTGGGCGCAGGTTTCCTTTCCCTTAGCGAACCCTTCTGTCACCATCAACGCCCTTCAGCCCTGCATCCTACCTGCAGGTCTTCCTAACCGCATCCCTTACCCTTGTCCTGCCATTCAGGTCCTTCATTCCAGAGGAGCAATGCCAAGGGCGTCCCTCGCAGCTCCTGTTGCAGGCGGCCCTGGCACACATGCATTACCTCCCAGAGGAGCCTGGTGAGGCAGGTGCTCGTGCCAGCTCTTACTGGCAGATGGCGCAGCTGCTTCAGTACAGAGCAGTGAGTGCCCGGGACTACAGGAGGTTGTGGAGTAGGCCCTGTACAAGTAGTCTGGGAGAAGTTGTGGGCTACACGTTGGGTCCACCAGGAGGCTTTGGAGTGAGTGGTTAAAGACCTCCGACCTTAGACAGTGTTTCTGGAGGCTCGTGACCATGGCTCATTTGTGGTGTCCTTTCGAGAATCTCTGTTCAGCCTCACCCCTGCTTCCTTAGGTCTCCCTCCTGGAAGAACTCCTGTCTCCACTCCTCACCCCACTGTTTCTGCTCTTCTGGTTCCGCCCCCGTGCTCTGGAGATTATTGACTTTTTTCATCACTTCACTGTGGATGTGGCTGGTGTTGGGGACATCTGTTCTTTCGCCCTCATGGATGTGAAGCGCCATGGGCACCCTCAGGTTAGAGCTCTTCCCTGGCCTTGCAAAGTTGTGCTAGACAGGCATTTGCTTGCCTTACCAAAGCACACCAAGTCTATAAAGCCGCTTACAGTTTTGCTGTTACATAAAAAAAGATGATAAATGCAGAGGAGACTGCCCCCCCCCGGCCT
>LOEQ01000467.1:318407-335310 GCA_001685075.1 Bramus lutescens | reverse complement strand
TCCAGGGTGCCAGCCAGGCTTTTGGGTTGGAGCAACCACAATCTTGGCTGTTCAGCCTCTAGGGGCAAATAGGGTGCTTTCACCCAGAACCTGGCACACCTCTGATTTACAGAAGGAAATAGGCATTCAGGCAGCCGAACCAGGAGTGGAACTCCGCTAGAACCTGCTCTATCTACTCAATACTGTACCCAAGGCCTGTGTGTCATCCCAGGTTCACTTAACTCCAGGCCCAGGCCCAGCTCGTATTCTTCTGTACCTTCCAACCATTCTCTCCCACACAACCTTCTTTTATTGACACCTGACCAGAACACTGATAGGGTTAGACTGGGTGGCCCTAGATGAGCTCTGACACGGTTAGGAATCTACCTGGAGCTGTCTCCTGTCTGAATTCCTACCCTATCCCTTCCTTCTTTACCCTCAGTCCACTTCAAATCCTATTATATGCAGAGGGACCACCAGGAAGGCAAACAAATAGGACCCAGTCCTTTCCTCCCCTCCCCTCCCCATTAACTGGCTTCTTTTCACCTTTGGTCCTAGTTTCTTTTATGGTCATATCCTCCAGCCCCACTCCTTTCCTCCTTGGCTCTCTTCTGACTTCCAGGTGCACCCTTCGCCCCAGTCTCACCTTTGATCTCAATGTCATGTAATCTTTCCTGCCAGAATCCTCGGAATGGTGCAATGCCAGTCCCTGGGCCCACCAGGATGCAGGGCAAGTTGGGATCAGGTGGAAGCCGGAAGGAGGGAGCCCTAGCCAAAGAGAGTCTATTAAGGCTTCTTTTCTTCACCCATGTCCTTATACATACCCACCAAACTTTGGCTGTATAGACAAGAAAGTCGAAGGCCCAGTAACAAACGACATGGGTTTCTTTTTTGTTGTTGTTTTGTTTCAGGTAGGATCTCACTATACAATTCTGGTTGGTCTGTAACTTGCTTTGTAGACAAGGTTGGCCTCAAACTCACAGAAATCTGCTTGCCTCTGTCCTCCAAGTGTTGGATTAAAGGTGTAGAACCACCGTGCCTTCTAAAAGCCTAGACTTTTAACATAGTCTGTAGCCAAGGACACAGAGAGACATGCAAGGGGCTATACTTTCACAAAGCACTAGGGCCACTGGCTAATCCATGTTGTTTCAGGGGCAGGACTCTGCACTGTTATTGAGGTTCAAAGCTCAGCCATAGTTGTGAAGTGACCCAGAGACCCCACTGTTCTTGATGTATTAATAGGCCCTCCATGCTTCGGAGGACCTAATTACCAGCTAATCCTGTGTGACACCCTTCCCCCTCCCCTTCCATGCACACACACACACACACACACACAAACACACACTCATACACTCTCCTCACTGGTCCTCACGTAGCCCTTTCTCACCCCTGCCTGGACACAGATGACCTCTTCTACCCCTTCCCTACCCCAGAGGCCTCACTTACCCCCTGATGAAGCATGGCACCAGGTCTCCTGCCTTGAGTTGGCTCAGCCACGTAGAACACACACCATAGTGCAGAGGGCCCAGCCCATCTAGGGATTAGGAGGAGAGGCCATTCAGAGGTCTGTCTTGGTCTTGCCAAGACCAGGCACTTCCAGCTCTCAGCCTCACCCTGGGTTCGATACGCCAGCACAGCTACAGTGAGATGGATCTCTCCTGGGTGGGTGCTGGGTGCTGAGCTGACGGAGTAGTACCGGGGTTGGAGCAGGGGCAGCTGGGTGAGGATCAGAGGAGCAGGCAATGCCACTGATGGGAACTGCTCCAGCACCTCCAACAGTGTGGGGCAGCGGAACCACTTCCACTCTTCATAGCGCCGGGGGTCCTGGGGGCAGATATGCTGAACTGGGGACCCCGCAGTCCTTGCCAGAGTGACTCCTACCTAGCTGGGCCTCCTTAGCATTTATCCATGCTCAGTTCAGGCCAACACACACCCTTGAAGACCCACAGCAACCAGAGACGTCAGCCTGGAGACAGGCCTTAAAGCACCAGTGCATGTTGGCCAGGAGAAGCAAGTCCAGAGAATTTGGCATGTATGGGGTACTTATTTTCACTGAATGTCCCCCAATTTATTTATCATCCTCTAGTCTAGACCCTGCTCCCCAAAGCATGGCCCCCACCTGGCTGAGGGCCTCTAGCTCCTGCTGTTCACTGGACTCTTCTGCCAGGGTGCTGAGAAGTCGAAGGAGGCGAGGGCTGGGCGGGGAAGTGATGTCCAGGAAGAAGGTGAGAGCCTGGCGCAGCGTACATGGGGGCAGCCGGGGGTCCCGTACCCAGCCAGGGGGAGGGCCACCTGGGAGTGATGCACAGAGAGGATCACTGAGGCTGGGTGATCTGAACTGAAGTTCCCTTTTGTTGACTTTTGGGGGACTGACCAGGTGTTACTGTGTCACACAGTAACCATAGTAGGCCAGCTATAGAGAAATTAGACTGTGGGAGGCTGAGGCTGGAAGGAGGCCTTTAGGGTGCTTGATGGGTTCTGGAAAAGGGCCCCATGCAACAGGGCCATCCTGGTTAGAGTGGCAGCTAGGTCCAGGTAGTACCTAGGTGTGAAGCATGGTGGTAACCCTGTCCGCGCTGAGCACCACGGAGTCCTGTGCTAGGGGATGCAGCAGGCTCTTACTCTCCCACCCAGGCCACAATCCTCACCAGGGCTGCCCTTCTCCAGTTGCTCCACGGCCACAGGCTCNATGGCGGAGGGTCCTCCACTCTGCTCAGCAGTGCCTCCACTAGCCCAGGTCGGTTGGGTGGGCACACACCTATGTGGTCCCCTGGCTGGTACTGCAGTCCCTCTTGGCCACCAGTGTCCAGACGCACCAGGATTGTGGCTCGGCTAGGGGCGTGAAGGGAGGAGTTATTGAGGTCAGCAAACAGCGAGGAAGAAGGAGGAATGTGTGAGGAGTATGGCAGGTCTGCGTGAGGAGGACCCTAACAGTGAGGAGAATGGGGTGAGCCATATTCCTCACGTGGATTTGCTGCTCTGTAGGTTTTCCACAGAGAGGATTGTAGCCTGGAACATCTTCCGCCTATGCACATGGGTCAGCCCTGGGAGCAAGAAGGTAAAGGGGTCTGAGCAGGTGAGTGGGTCTTGGCCTGTGAGGGAGAATCCTAGGACCCCCCTCCACTCAGCAAGGTCAGGTTGAGGTCAGGGTTGTACCTGGTAGTAACTGCAGGCTCTCAGCCTGGGTACTCAGTCGGTACCTCTGGCGCTTCCAGCTGCGTTTGGGGCTGAAGATGTCTCGGGCAGCAGCCTTGGCATCTTCTCCCACACAGAAGGTCTCACAGGCGGCCTGAGGGATGAGTAGTGAGGGCCTAAGGCTGCTTGCCTCCAGGAAGCCTCAGTGGGGAAGGGGTGTATTAAGGGAGGTAGGGCTGGGCCTGCCAGTCACCTGCAGTCTCTTTTCATTTCAGTCAGGGCAGCCCAAGTTCCTAGCTGTGGGGTCAGCACCCACATTGGTGACAGGGAGACCAAGGCTGAGGTTACTGCTGACCATGGCACTTTATTTTCTAGCTCATTCGGCCACTATCATAGGGCCCTGACTTGTCACACCCGCTTGTCTGATGAGTACTGACCCCATGTCCCCGAGAGCACACTGTTCAGCATATAGTAGTAGCTCAGTGAAGGCAGCTGTGAACTCGGACCTGAGTCTGGATTCTCTAGGGACCTAACATCTTCTGTGTCTCAGTTTCCCATCTTGACCCTTCAGTTAGGTTCCAGGAAAGATTAAATAAGATACTTCTATTTTCAGAGGCAGGGTCTTTTGCAGCCCAGGCTGGCCTCTAACTTGCAGTGTAAAAAGGGATGGCCTTGAACTTCTGATTCTCCTGTCTCTACTTCCCAAGTACTGGGCTTACAGGAGTGTGCCACCACAACTGGTTTCTGTAGTGACAAGGGCTGAACCTAGGGCTTAGTTCATGCTGGGTAAGCCCTTTACTACTTGAGCTACACCCCCATCTCTCTCTGAGATGCTTCATGCAAAGCCCTTAGAAGAGTGTATGCAGAGGGCTAGTGCTGTCTTGTTGTAGGAGGGGGAGGAATCCTGCTCTGTCTTGTCTGCTTCTGGTCAGGGACAAATGGACAAGCAGCTTGCTTTTCCAGCCTTGAGATGCAGGGCTCCCCGTGGTGGGCTGGGTCCTCTCTCCAGACTGTTACTGTTTCTTTTCTAGTGTGTGCAGCTTTCTATCTCTTCCTTCCTCCCTGGCCCCCCCCCTTCCTCCCGATCCTCACTGCTACTGTCCCAGTGAGCCTGTCTTCCTGCTCCTCAGAGGCTTTCATTCATCTGCATCACCACAATTATAAAACATCATGCTGTGGGCTCACCTTGCTCAGAAACTTCCAGCATCTCCACTTTTCTCTAGTCTGAGTCCTATTTTCTATTTCTCTTTTCTCAATCTTGACCTTTTCCTTCCAAGCAAACCCTCTGGTTTCTTGCATTGGGTCTAGACTAACAAAAACTGAGTCTCAAATGGATGGACAGATGTGGGGGCTCCCTCACTGATTGAGAAGTATCAGTGTGACAAAGATGCTCTAGGGGACTTCCCTGGGATACTTCTCTGTCCTGAACCAGCCCTTCAGACCAGGCACCAGGGCTGGCCTCCAGCTTCCTGGAGTTCCTACTGGCCTGAGCTTTTGCCCTGACCTCTGAATGACCCTCTGGGCCCTGTCTTTCTTCTTCTATCATGCCTGCTTTGAGTAGGAGTCCTGATATGGAATTTCCCTCTGTATGCTATGAATACATTTTTTTCTTTTTTAACCATTGGTTAATAAAGAAGCTTCTTCTGCCTATAGCAGGGCAGAATATAACCAGGCTGGAAGAGATATAGAGAGAATAGGTGAAGTCAGAGAGACGCCATGTAGCTGCCAAAGGAGATGGTCACCAGAACCTTACCCAGTAAGCCACAGCCTCGTGGTGATACACAGAATAATAGAAATAGGTTAAGATATAAGAGATAGCCAGTAAGAAGCCTGAGCCAATATGCTGAACAGTGTTGTAATTAATATAGTTTTTGTGTGATTACTCAGGTCTGGGCGACCAGGAAACAAACGAGCAGTCTCCGTTTACAAAATGGTGCCCATAGTTTGGGGCTAACCCACGTGGCCAGCCACACACTTCGTGTCTGTGCTTGTATGCCCGTGCAGGGCTAGGAGGAATGTAGCTGAGAACATGCCTGCCACCCAGTACCCCGCCTGGGAAAGCAGCTGGATCAGGTCTGCTAGGCGTGCACGGGCAGGAAAGCATGGCGGATTCCCACTGCCACACATGGAGACACTTCCAGGCCATGCAGCACACTCCCTGGCAGATTTAACTTTTACTCAGACAAAAGGGGTTTATGTGCTGCATGGTGCTTCCCAGAATTGAGGTGGTGAGCATAGCTCCCACCCAGCAGTCGCAGAACTGGCAGTGAACCTCTGCCATGTTGGTCAGGGTGGGGTCAAAAGGCAAAGCAGCCTTAGTCCTAGCCAGTTTAGCATTTGAAGAAGGAGTCCTGGTCAGAAAAGGATTTCAGATACACAACAGGACAGATTCAGACATAACAGACCTCTAAATCAGACACAGTGTGTTTGAAAAATGTACATAGGCTCAGGAGAGAGAAGGAAAAAAGAATAGATGAAACAAAGCCTTTAAAGAGACAGTGAAAGTAATATAAAAGAGTACAGACAGTCATAGATTAAAGAAATAAAGGTAATAAATATTGAAAAGTAATAGAGTAAAAAATCAATGTAAAGATAAAAAATATACAGAGTCTGGATTATGCATATTTCTGTGTTTTCTTTAAATTTTTTGACTGCAGGAAAACATTTGATTCTGGGGGCTGCTAAATTAAACCAACATAAAGGTATCTTGACTTCAAAATTTGGGGCTTTGGAAAAGAGGTTCTGCTTTTGTTTCCACAGAAGATAAAAACCTGTGGATTCCTCCCAGGCTAATGTGGTTTGATGAACAATACCCCCCAAAAGTTCTCTGTTAACCCTAAAAATACTTTGCCTAACAAAAAGCAGGAAGCAGTTTGGAGAAAACTACACCCAAATCCCCAAAATGATTGTTTATAAATGTTTGTTTTCATTTAAAGGGTGTTAATTATAAGTGATTAATGGTTACAGTCAATTTCAAAAAAGATAAGGGGAATATGATATAGAGACAAATACTTTGTATTGTTATGAATCTTGGTCTATTAATACAAATTTAAAGTTAATTTTGTTACACTGTATAATTTCTACTCTTGTTTAAGGTATTGTGTTTGTGCAGCTCATTTAAAAATGTCATGTATAATTAAAAATTACAGATTAATAGATAGTCATTTATAATAGTCAAACTTGTAGTCTTGTTAGTTAGGTTTTCTAGATGTACAGAGATTTATTTCATATGGATAGGTATTCTTCAAACCTTTCAAAGACTTACAAAATATGGTGTTTAAATGTTTTAAGAACTTAGACTTTTCTCAACAGTGAGACTCGTCTGCTTCTGGCAGCACCAGTTACTTCAGAGAGCTTGATGGGCATTGAAGAAACTCATTATGGAATTTGCCTTCAGTGTGACAAGGCTAGCCATCTGAGCAAGAAACTGCTCTTGCTTGGATTGCTTGATGGTATGCTGTATGAACTGGATATGCAGGACCCACAAAAAAGTGACTGCTGAACTTTCCAAAAGATGGGTTGGTCCTTTAGGGTTCCTGCCTCATGAAAAAAACCTGTCAAACATTTTGTAGGACACAAAAGAAAGCAACTGATGAACTTTGTCAGTACAAGGAAGAACAACAGATCTTCAAATTTCCTGCTTCACTGAAAAGTCTGTTAGGTATTATGGGCCTGTAGGATGAATATGGATGCAACATTATAGAAGAACTTTGGGTGACTGTCCAGGCAGCAAGATGTCTCTGTCAATTCTAGAGTTTTGGAAGTTGCTAACAATGTACTTCCTGTTTACTTAGGTAATATTATATCTTCTTGGGGTCTTTAAAGAGCTGAAGACAGATAGTTATAGTTTTCCTTAGCTATGATAAAAGATAAATTAGATATGAAACTTTGATTCAAAAAGATAAAATAGATGATAGTATATTTTCTTTAATTTTGCCAGATACAAATAGACTAAATATTGTAACTGTAATNTGACTGTCCAGGCAGCAAGATGTCTCTGTCAATTCTAGAGTTTTGGAAGTTGCTAACAATGTACTTCCTGTTTACTTAGGTAATATTATATCTTCTTGGGGTCTTTAAAGAGCTGAAGACAGATAGTTATAGTTTTCCTTAGCTATGATAAAAGATAAATTAGATATGAAACTTTGATTCAAAAAGATAAAATAGATGATAGTATATTTTCTTTAATTTTGCCAGATACAAATAGACTAAATATTGTAACTGTAATTCTTGCTTAAACCTGTCTTGCTATATGTAATTTTACTTTATTAAAGTTAAAACCTTCCTTTTTATTTAGACAGAAAATGGGAGATGATGTGGGATTCCCCTCTGTATGCTATGAATATGTCTTATTACCATTGGTTAATAAAGAAGCTGCCTTGGCCTATAGCAGGGCAGAATATAGCCAGGCTGGAAGAGATATAGAGAGAATAGGTGAAGTCAGAGAGATGCCATGTAGCTGCCAAAGGAGACGGTCACCAGAACCTTACCTAGTAAGCCACAGCCTTGTGGTGATACACAGAGTAATAGAAATGGGTTAAGATATAAGAGCTAGCCAATAAGAAGCATGAGCTAAAATGCCAGACAATGTTGTTTTAATGAATTAATATAGTTTCTGTGTGATTATTTGGGTCTGGGCGACCGGGAAATGAACAAATAGTCTCCTACTACAGAGTCCTGGTGCCCTGACTTTATTCCTTTGTGAACCCACTCTTGGGGCCAGCTTATGGCTATCTGAGGAGCCCTTCTGTAGGCCCTGCCTGTTCTTTTTTTGCCATGTTTCTAGCCTAATGTAGTGCCTCTGTTAGTAGTACCTGTTGTCCACTTCTTGGGGCTGATTTCAGAAGGGTGGCTATTGAGTGGCAAAATTAGGCAATTTTGGAAAAGAACAGAGCAAGGCCAGAGAACCAGATTAGGAAGTCAGTGAGCCTCTAGTCTCAGTATTTCAGGGTTCAACTACAGAGATCTGGAGGAGGCGTCTCAGTTCAGAGTCAGAACAGAGGTTTGCCCAGGGTCAGATATAGAGGGCACCGGGGTGCTCACCTGGAAGGCTGCCTGGGCCCAGCCTCGGAAAGCCTCCTCCTGGCCGCAGAGCTCATCACCCTGGCCCAGCTGCAATAGCCGTTCCCCACCCAGCTCCTCCAGCCTTGTGTCCACTGCCCGAGCAAAGGCACAGAAGTGGGGGTATGCTCGGGAGCCAAGCCCAAAAACACAGAACCTGTGGTACAGGGAACCGTTGTTGAAGTCCCCATGCCAGCCCATGTCTACTCAGGCAGTTTCTCTCTCCCGTTCACCCCCTTTAGTGAGGACCCTAACCTGAGGGTGCCCAGGGCCCCTGCACTGTCTGTGTTACTGGACTCTTTTCTTTTGCGCCGCCAAGACGATACCAGGGGGTCTGAGCAGGAGACGCTGTTGAATCGGATTTTGTAACTCCTGGCAAGAGAGGATAAAGACAGGGTGTCACAAGGAAATGGAAACATGGCCCGGTCCCAGCCAGGGAATAGGTTTGTGGTTTCTACTCCTGGGGTGAGAAGGGTTGAAATGCAGCCTTGAGGTAGTGGTGGAGGGCTCTGCTCTGCCTCTCCTCCTTCTAGAAGAGACCTCAGGATTGGAGGGGAAGTCATAGGCCTGGAAATGATCAGGTTCTCAGTGACGGTGGGCCCTTGTGGCTGGACTGGTGTCCAAGCCTCATGCTCTCTGTTCCCCAGCTTGTTGAGAAAGACTTGAGAGACCAGGGTAAGGTCCCTAAGACCTCTCCTTTAGTGTCCCCAATGCCTCTTGTCCCATCTTCCTGCTCCCACTCACTTGTGCTGTTCTGGCCGAGGGGAGCTGTTGTAGGGCCCCGACATTTCCATCAGTGCTGCTGCGAAGCTCTGTGCAGGGAAACACCATGTGTTTGCATCATGGTTAGTGTTATTTTGTACTATACAGGAACTTAAAACCAGGCTGGCTGTGTTTATGTGAACATGTGTGTATGTGTGCAGCCTTGTATCATTGAACATGCGTGTTTTGACTCACAGTGGGGTTACATCCCAACACATGCACTCTAAGCTGGGAAGGCTTTAACAGGACGTGCAGCACACCCTTTACCCCTCTTCCCCACACATCTAAACGCATCAAGAAAGCACACTAGAGTGTAGTTCTTTCCCTGAAATTGTGGGTAAATGGGAGCTGCCCAACAAGCCAAACACAGCATCCCATCCTATGTCTCTAGTCTGGGCATAGATCCAAGTTCAGAATCTGAAATATATTTTCTTTCTTTCTTTCTTTCTTTCTTTCTTTCTTTCTTTCTTTCTCTCTCTCTATTCCTTCCTTCCTTCTTTCTTTTTCTTCTTCTTTTTTTCATGATAAGGTTCCTTTGTATAGTCCTGGCTGTCCTGGAACTAGCTCTGTAGACCAGGCTAGACTCAAACTCACAATTATCCACCTGCCTTTGCCTCCCAAGTGCTGGGATTAAATATGTGTGCCATCACCACCCAATGAAATAATTTCTAATGGACTCATATTGCCATTATCATAAAGTAAAAAGTCACAATTGAAACACACTAAATTTGAGGCTATTGGTACTTACATAGGTGCATATAGTTTGTTTTTTAATGGAATCATGCAAATCATGCTTGCTTTTTATCAGTGACTATTGTGGATAGCCTTCTAAGTCAATATCTTAAGCTTGGCTTCATTCTCTTTTCTGAGATTTATTTCTTTTAACTTATGCATGTGTTTTGCCTGCATGTATGTTTCTGCACCGTGTGCATGTCTGGTACCCATGAAGGCATGAAGAAGGTGTCAGATCCCCTGGAACTGGAGTTAAAGATGGACGTGAGCCACCATGTGGATGTTGGGAATCAAACCCAAGTCCTCTGGAAGAGCAGTTGGTGCTCTCAAATGCTGAGACATCTCTCTAGCCCTTTGACTTCTTTATGGTGGCTATATCCTCCTCCCATATTTGCCTGTATGGTGGTGTATGACATCCCTATGACTGAAGGACACTGGGTAACCTATGAACCGTTAGTTCTCCAACATCCTCACCCACATACCATACATCTTTGTGAGGCTCAGTCAAGTGGTCTTTAGAGGTGGGGAGATTGAATGAGGACTTTAAAAACTGGGTGGACATGCCAGCTGTAGTGGTACATGCTTCTAATCCAAGCAGGTTGATCTGTATGAGTTTGATGCCAGTCTGGTCCACACAGTGAGACCCCATCTCAAACAAAACAAAACAATGGACAGTGACCGGTGAGAGGACTCACCAGGTGAAGATGCTTGCTCTACACGAGGGGAACCTGAGATTCATCTGTGGAGCCCACCTAAGAGTGGTAGGAGGGAACCAACTTCACAAAGGTCCTCTGACTTCCACACGCATGTCACAGTGTGCACACACACACACACACACACACACACAAACTAATAGTCAGTTCTCGGTGGGGTGGTCAAGTCCTACTTGAGTGGCAGAGGGAAGGAAGCTCATTCTTAATCAACACTGGGCATGAGCAGCCCCCAGCACTTTAGCCAGCTTTGGAATGGACAGAGCTTCAGGGCCTGATGGAGTGTAGGGGGATTATTTAAGTGGGCCACCTCAGAAGGCTCTTTTACATTTTGGTGCCACCATGGAAACAAGTTAGAAATCACACAAAACACAGCTTCTAAATACTAACTATAGATCAGCTGGGTGGTGTTTCTGTGGGGTTACTGTTGTCAGCACATGATACCTGAACTTCAGGATTTTTTTTTTTGAGACAGAGTCTCATGTAGCTCAGGCTTGATTCTAATTTGCTATATAGTGAAAGATGACCTTGACCTTCTAATCCTTCTGCCTCCAACTCTTGAGTGCTAAGATTACATATGTGCCACCACACCCGATGAATGTGGTGCCAGGGTTCAAACTGATGGCTTTGAATATGCTAGTCAAGTACCCTACCAATTGTCCTATGTCCCCAGCCTTGAGCTCCGTGTGTAAATGACTTAGAGTAACTACATAGTCATGTAGGTGTTTACAGATCAGACGTGTGTGTGATCAGCATCTCTCATGAAGTAGTGCCAGCATCCTGAAGTCACCTTTATGCCTCATACTAGTCTCCTGATCGAGAAACCCCCCTGGGTTAGAGTTGCCTGGTTTTGAACTTCAGACAAAGTGGATTCTACCATATGTATTCACGGCCTGTTTCATTTTTCATCTGTATTGTGTGTTGTAATTTGTTCACACTGCTGTACCACATGTGAGTTTATCACTGTTTATCTAATCTATTGTTGATTGACACTTGAATTGTTTCCAGTGTGAGTGTTATGAGCAATGCTGCTATAAATATTCTTGTTCATATCTTTGGTGTATATACTGTTTTCTGTGTGATATATTTCTACATTTCTTCCTCTAAAAAATTTGGGCGTGAAATTGAAATGCTCACATCTCAAAAGTGTGGTTCAATCTGGTCATTTGACAGTTTGAAAAAACAAAATAGAACCCCCCCAGAAAAAAAACAGTTAAACTTACATCTTCCCTATGACCCAATAATTCCACTCCTGGGTATTTATCAAAGAGAAATGAAAACATAAGCCCACAAAAGCCTGCTACAAGAATGTTCTTAACAGTTTTATTCATAATAACCCCAAATTGGAAGCAGTCCAAGTGTCTATCAACAGAAGAATGGATAAACAAGCCGGGGCTGTTCACACAGTGAACACCACTCAGCAGGGGAAGAAAGTACTGAGCCATGGACAGGGACAAACCTCCAAAACAGGCAGAGTGACCGAAGCCACAGCACTTGCACTTCCGAGACCCATCTGTCTGTCGTTACTGGAGACTGACTTGGAGAAGCTGATGAGGCTTTGGGAGGGGCCGGAGCGGATGAAACGTTCTGTGTCTTATTGGGACTGTGGGTCACACACACCACTTCTCTGCTACAAAGCTAAATTATGATGCCACTTACGGCTTAGTGTTTTTCCCTCCAATCTTGTGTTAATGACATTTAGAGGTCAAACTTTTGGAGAGGGTTGGGTTGAGAGGGCTCTGTCTTCATGAGTGGTTTCATCTACTCACGGATTAATGGATTAATGAGCTGTATTGCGAAGCCCTGCTATAAAAGTGGTCCTCTCTGGAGTGTTCCTACTGTCTTGCTATGTGATGCCCTCTGCATGTCATGATGCACAGGGAGGTCCCTCCAAACACCGAGTAGATGCTGAGTCAGGTGTTTGGGTTTGTTTGTTTGAAATCTTTTATCGCTCTTATTTTAACTTGCATGCATGCACGTCCTTACAATGTATAGAGGTCAGAGGACACTTTGCAGGAGTTGGTTCTGTCCTTTTGTCTAGGTCTTGAGGATAGAATTTAGGGCCTCAGGAATGGCAATGAATGCCTTTACCTGCTGAGCCATCCATCTCTTCTTACCTGACCCAGTTTTTGTTTGTTTGTTGTTGTTGTTGAGACAGGGCCTCATTATGTAGATAAGGCTAGCCTGAACTCCATCTGCCTCTGCCTCCCTAGTACTGGGATTAAAGACATTCCTGTTTGGGGATCTCCTGTAGCCCAGACTGGCCTTAAACTCACAGTTTTGCTGTAGATAACCTGAAACTCTTGATCCTCCTGCCTGTGCCTTTCAAGATTACATATGATACCACACCTGACTCATGGTGCTCTGTTTCAGTTTGCTTGTTTTAAACAAACAAACATTACAGCCAGGGAAAGGGCTTCTGTCAGAATTCAAGCTTGCTGTGAGCCATTTACCTTTGGATTCTAGAGGAGGGACTCAGCACTCATAAGGGCTCTGACATCTGAGGTGGGAACAGATGAGCAGGCGGAAATGCCTCAAACTCGGGGCACAGAGCATACCATGGGGAGATAATGGTTATCCATGAGGCATTTGATGGCCTTGGATTTTGTTTAAGCCATGTTGAGCAAGTGAAGCTATTTAATCTATGCTGGCACCCAGAGAGTGCACATGCTTCTTTTCAGAAAAAGAAAAGGGACAGTTAGAGTACTGAAGTGAGCAGGCAATCCTTATTTTTCTTATTTGTTGAGACCTGGAGACACTCTTTGGTCAGCCAGGAAGTGCCTGCCTCGTATGAAAGAGTGGCACTGATAATAGACATGGCTAGGGACATCAGAGTCAAGGTCCCATCAGGAAGTGGGGCTACTTCATCAGATTAATTTTCCGTCCTGGTGCGTGCGTGCGTGCGTGTGTGTGTGTGTGTGTGTGTATGTGTGTGTATGTGTATTGAGTGTGTGCATGGGTGTGTATAGTATGTATGTCTGCTCCCTCCTGTCCAACTACTCCTGTTTCTAGTCTTTCCTCACTCTCTCCACCCTGAAAGCCTTACCTCTCCATTCTCCGGGGGATCCCCATTCCCAAAGGTGCTGGTCACCACCAACACCAGTGCTTCATGCTCCAGGGACACCACATCATACTCATCCATGCACAGGACCTGTGGTGAGGAGAAGATGGAAGTCGGGACTTGTCTTTCTGCTGTCCCTGTCCTCACTTAGGCTGCCTTGGGAAGACAAGGCCTGATTGAATCCTGGATCCTTGTAGATTTTAGTTTTCTTTGTGAAGCCCAACTTTTACTTTTTTTGAGACAAAGTCTCATGTAGCCCAGGTTAGCCTTGAGCTCATTAAGTAGTCAAGGATGACCTTGAACCCTTGCTCCTCTTGACTCCACCTCCCAAGTGCTAAGATTGCAGGGATGCACCACCATTCTGGACTTGACATGAACCCTTCCTTTTAACTCTCTCATTGTCTAGGCAACTCTGAAGAGGTAGACAGACTCTTTCCCCTTTCCAGCCCCTGCCTCCCAGGCCACAGTCCTACCCGGGGATCAAATGCCTTCCGGAAGAGCCTCCCCAACTGCTGTGCATAGCTCTGGGCCCGACCAGTCTCAGAGCCATACAGGATAGTCGCCTTCACGCGCTTCGCCATCACAGTGCCCATGAGTGATGCAGAGATCTTCACTGCACTGCAGGCAAGGGTGGGGTGAGGGCATCCTCTGTGCATAGGGGCCAGACCTCCCAGGTAGGGGTCTAGACCTCATCCCAGCAGTCTGGGGGTACCACTACTGGGCTTATTCCCCTAAAGTATGGAGAAGGGATGTAGTCCCAGGGTACCCACTTGGCCACTTCCTTGAAGGTTTTCTTCCTGGTGATACCTGCGCCCTTTGCTGCACTTCCCTTCCAGGGGTCAGGCTGCAGAAAAGTGATGGGGTGGGGAGGGGAGGAGCATGGAAGACAAAAGTTAGCAGTCCTTGTGGGTTGCCTAGAGTTGTGCTAGGTGGGCAAGAGCCAATCAGGTTGGGTACCTGGTAGTGGAAGGCAGGGGACAGGAAATAGTTGACCATCTCTTGATGGAAGACAGGAGTGAGGCTGCCTGAGATGGGGGGCACAATCCAGGCCCAATCAGCAGGGCAGCCCCCTCTGGCCTTCTGCTCATTCTCCAAGTGCTTCATGAAGGAGGCTGTGGCAGCATGGTGGTCTACAATGGTCACTTTGGCCAGCTGAGGTGGGGACAGGAAGAGGCTGGACTCAGAAATGCCCTAAAGATCCCCCACCTTTTCTTTATTGCTGTCAGCTTTGCCTGTGCCTTGGGTCACTGCAAATGACATTTTGCAAATGTCCCCACAAATCTCTGCAGATTGCATAATCATGCTCCAAGTTTTAGCAGGGAGAGCAGCCCTGATTTCCAGTGTCTGTGTGCCTTGCCACCAGGGCTGGGTGCCAAGATAGACCTGGGGCCTCCCAGGCTACCACACTGCCACACCCCCAGGTCCTTCCTCAACCCTTTCAGACTCAACAAAGGTATTCACCAGGCATTGGTTTCCTCACCAACCCCCCTGCCCTGTATTATGCTTTCTACCCTAGTATTAGAGATTCCAGATGCCAATGGGTCCCACAGTATGCCTGTGTGTCCAAAGCTGCAGGTATAATGTGCCCCATGACACACAGGCTATAGCATATCTCAACCCTGCTCAGTTTCTGTGTCCCCCCACCCCCGACTGGGCCCATGTACCTGGTAACTGTGCAGTACAGCCACATTAATTTCCACTGCTGCCTTGTCTTTCCACAGTGAGGAGGTTGTCCGAGTGTCTAGATCCATGCAGACAGCCACATCCTGGGACAAGTTGTACAGGGTAGGGACAGAAGCAGCAGGAGTGGTTAGGAGGGGGTGAGAGGAATATTGAGTTGAGCCAGTGTTCTGCCCACCAAGGTACTATGGGGTGGAGAGGGCAAGTCCCTTCTCAGCGCTGGCCCTTCATTTCTCCTCTCGGAAATGGGTGTAAACCATTTCTGGGAAAAGGCTTTTCTGAGCCAGGCATGGTCTATACTTTCAGCTCTTGGGATGCTGGGGCAGAGAGATTACCAAGAGTTCAGGACCAGCCTGTAAACATGCACGTGCACACACTGCTTTGAGAAGCTGATGAAAGCTATCCTCCACACGCTTCCTCACTTCTAGCATTCTTTCTTTGAGCTTTGGTGACTCCAAAGCTCACTCACATCCTTGGACTGGACTCAGCTCACATTTTCCCATGGCCAGCCCTCTGGGTTGGGGGACGGGTGGCACATAGCTTCATGTTCCCTTTCCTCAGCATCCCCTTACCTCAAGTATGTTGTAGCGGTGAGGGTCACACAGGTCCCTCATGCCAATCTCTGAGCTCATGTACCAGCCGCTGAAAGGGGCAGCAGGGAACTCCAGGCCCCCGATTTCCAGAAGCATGTTGGACACAGCTGGGAGGGCATACCAACGCAGGCCAAGGGCAGCAAACCACTCTAGCCTAGGGTTTGGGGTTCAAATTAGCCTCTGTGTAGAGTTGCCATGTGCCCCTCACAGTCCTTCTTCAAAGGAATCTGGGTTGTCCCATGCCCACCCTGTCCTTTCATGCTCACGTGGGGTGCTCCAGAGGCACCTCGAGGACCAGCTCTGGGGGCAGAGTGAAGAGTTCTGGGGGCTCATCGGGAGCCTGGAGTAGCAGGGGCAGCACATCAAAACGGCCATTTCCTGGGGCCCAGCCGTGTTGGATACAGAGCTGTGGGAAGCAGGCAGAGGAGAGTTCAAGGGAATCCTCACCATTAGCCATTCCCCATTCTTTACTTCAGGGACTCCTCAGCAGCTGGGTCTTTGTACCCACTGGAGGACCCTGTCCTTTTGTAGTCAAGGCTTTCCTTGCTCTCCTGACCCTCCTGCTTCAACCTATCAAGTCAAGAATTACAGAAATGCACCATCATGCCTGGCTTCCCATCTTCCACCCCAAGGAAGGTCCCCTCCTCCTGCTCCCTTTGTGCTTTTCTCGCATTCCCATGCTGTATGCCCTGGCTTTCCTATCCTTGCAAGCCTGGGCACCCACTTGTGATAAATACTCTTGGTTGTCAACTTGATGCACCTGGGAAGAGGAAACTTCAACTGAGGAATTGCCTCCATCACCAGACTGGCTTGTGGCCATGTCTACAGGGGACTTTTATTGATCGCTGATTGATATAGGTGGCCCAACCCACTATGGTCAGTGCCTGGGTTATCTGGGCCTGAGGTATTTATAGAAGGTAGCCGAGCAAGCCAGTTAACATTTCTTCATGGCCTCTGCAGGTTTCTGCCTCCAGGTCCCTGATTTTCTTCAGTAATGGAGTGTGACCCGTGAGTTGTAAGAGGAAAGAAAATCTTTCCTCTCCAGATTACTTTTGGTCAGTGTTTTGCTACAGCAATAGAAAGCAAAGTAGGTTGGGTGGAGGTGGAGCACACCTGTAATCCCAGCACTTGGGAGAAAGAGGCAGGCGGATCTCTGTGAGTTCGAGGCCAGCCTGGTCTACAAGAGCTAG
>LOEQ01000467.1:303551-318308 GCA_001685075.1 Bramus lutescens | reverse complement strand
GAAAGAAAGAAAGAAAGAAAGAAAGAAAGAAAGAAAGAAAGAAAGAAAGAAAGAAAGAGAAAAAGTAGTATACCACCTCAGTGATCTCCACGTTGGCAGGGTCCCCTCGCACGGAGCCATCCTGCTGCCTGTAGCCTGCATAGCGCACCAGCTGGCTGTTCCAGATCCGGAAGTCTCCTCTGCCAGGGCAGCGCTGAGGGAACACTGTGATGGCTGAACTGGCAGGGGGAATGAAGCTGGTTAGAGCCCCTTTACTGCTGCCTGGGGTGGGCTTGGGACTGGGGTGGGGTCACTCACCGAAGATTGCCTCGGTTTGTTGCATACTTAATATGGTTGCAGATGTAGGTGAACATTTCCTGTGCGGTCCTGCAGTCCCGGGCATCAAATACCTGGGCCCAGAGGGGATGGGTCAAGGATATAGGAGACAGGTGAGGTTTTGAGTGCCAGCTCCAGAGGAGTGCTAGCATGGGGCTTGTTGGGAAGGAGGCAGGGTCTGGAGGAGCTACCTACTGCCCTACTGAGCCTCCTTTGCCAGATAGCCCCACCTGCCCAGAACAGCCTGATTTTCCCAGGACACATCTCCCCACTCCCCTCAGGGCAGACTTGAACACCAGCACAGAGGGGCACCTGCTCACTGCTGAGTGGATGTCTGGGGAAGGTTTCTGTTTGATAGAGACCCCACCTAGGGGTATTGGCATTGAGTTGCTCATTGGCCAGAGTTCTCATGCCGAGGCAGGTGACCATCCAGCTCCCTTGAGCCAGTACAGTGATGGAAAGAGGCGGCTGTATTAGGTGGCCCCAGGGACCCTGTCCGTGGCATCCTGACGCTAGGAGAAGGCTGGGAGGTCCTATCCTGCCTGGGGGGAGGAAACTTGTGACAGGGTAGGGGTGGCAGTGGTTGACCAGTGGCTAAAGGAGTGGAGTCTATTATGAAAGCTTGAAGGGTTCAAAGTTGAACTAAAGCTTTGAATCACTTAGAGGGTTGGGCAGCCGGTAGAAATTGTTCTGATTTTATTGGCGATGCCTTTGGCATGGCCGTGCGCATGGCTTTGGTCCACATTCTTTTGCAGCCACTTACAGCCCAGGAGGCCAAGGTCATGAGTTCCCCTGTAGGCCCTTGGCTTCTCTCAGTGCTGAGGCTGTTCCAGTAACTCAGGCTAGTTCTGTGGTGTGTACCGGTGTGAAGGAGGATGCGGGACTGAGGCTACAGGGGACCTCAGGGGAGGTGGGTGTGAGCTGAAGGCCTCCAGGAGGAGCAAGTTAGCTTTTCCAGCAACATTTCTCGTCCTCTCTACCAGCTGTCCTCATTTACTCAGGGAGCCTCAATATTCTGCCTTGCTTCAGCCAAGGACTGCGGGGTTTGATCACCACGCATTGAGGACTATCCTGTGGCATCCAAGGACAGAGCTGATCCCTTTAGCTTTCGTCTCAAAAAGCAATAGATAGGGATGGGTCCACTGCCTCACACCCACCCCTCAGGAAGGCCGCAGGAGCTTCCTGTGGCTCTCTTTTCCATTCAGGCCCCTGGTACCCGTCTGGGCACGTGCCAGCTGGTTTTACCTGCAGCTTTCCCCACTGGATCCGACCCACACAGCGGGGAGCATTGCGCCAGGCCTGCTTCGCCCCAAATACTAGCTCACTCTCCCGGAGCTGGTAGGTGCCTNCCACCTCTTGAAGCCGCTGTTCATGAGCCTGTGAACCACTCCTGGGGAGAGGGGAGGGCCACAAGCCTAGGTGTCAGGACAGTGGAAGGTGTGAGTGGTGATTAGGAGGCTTCTCAGCTCAGTGGTGGGGTGCTCCAGTGCAGGAGAGACCCACCTTTTGATGGAGTTGTAGTACTGATTGATGAAGTCCCGGGCCTGACCCAATAGCTGCTCAGTGGGTGAAGGGCCCTGGGTGGGCCGGCTCTGTAACTTCCTTGGAAATACCAGTGATCCCAAGCAGCGTCTTGGGGTACACGGCCCATCCTGGGCCAGAGGAACAGAGAACATAAAGTCCCGGATCAGGTCAGAGTGCAGGGTGAGTTGTGGTTAGCTAGGGCTGAGGTAGATGCCGAGCAGAGGGAGGGAAGTTTGGGAAAGGATGGACTCAGATCCGGGCTAAGATTGGAAATGGGATGATGTCAGACTGGCTTAGGTTAGCACTCAGGGGCTCTGGGCCAAAGGGTTGCTGAAACCATTGCAATATTCCTTGACTCCTCTGACCCTTCCCAATTTTCACAGCTTGTAGATAAGACCAAATCTAAGCAAAAAACCTTGCTCATTTGGGTCCCCACCTGGGACGAGGCCTCTTCCAACCCCCTCCTAGTCCTAGAAACCCAGGTAGGGCCTGTCCTCACCTGATGAGCCTGGGCACTGAGGGTGTCATAGGTGATGCTGCCCACTTCCCAGTTCTTCACCCGAGGAAACTTGGGTCCCTCTGGGGGCCGGGTGAGTGGGGGGCTGTTGGGAACCAGGGATGGGAGAGAAGTTTATTTCTTTTAGCCTCTCCACTGTAGCCCAGGGCAGCCTTTTTCGTGTCAATAACCCCACAGGGTCATTGTCCACCCACCACTTCCTGATATTTTCTGTCTGCTCTCACAATAGCCTTGGCAGGTGGGCAGCACCTTTGTGCCCCCTCTTACGAAGGCATCAAGGCTTAGATGAATGGGGTCTCTAGCCTGAGAGTGCATGGGTGGAATCCATGCTCTGAGCCAATATCTTGTTTCCCAGGGCTCAGACAGCTCTGAGCACTCTCTAGCCTGGAGTGCTGGCCCAGACTGGTCCTCACTGCCTGCGTGGCCTCTGTTTTGTCTCGGCTGCATCTGAGGTTCTTTTAGTGTGAATGTACAAGTTGGAAGTTTGAATCCCAGGGAAGCAGTGTTGAGAAGTTAGTGATTTGGGAGGTGAGGTATAGAGGTATAGACTCGTGCATTGACAGACTGACTACTGGGTCTACTGGGTTCTAGTGGAGTGCCTTTGTCATGAGAAAAAAAAGAGCTCTTTGTTCTGCTTTCTTGGTCCAGGTATTCACCATGGGAAGCCTTTCCCACCTGAGATGCCGCATGAGGCCCTCAACAGAGGAGGTGCCTGTGTCATGCTCGTAGATGTCTAGCTTTCTGAACTGCAAGTGAGATGACCTCTCTCGTGTGTGGTGTGTGGTGTGTGTGTGTGTGTGTGTGGTGTGTGTGTGTGGTGTGTGTGTGGTGTGTGTGGTATGTGTGTGTGTGGTATGTGTGTGTGGTGTGTGTGGTGTGTGTGTGGTGTGTGTGTGGTGTGTGTGTGTGTGGTGCGTTGAGACAGGTTTGTCTAGCCTCAAGCTCCATATGGCTGAGGATAGCCTAGAATTCCTGAGCCTCTTGCTTCCCCTTCCCAATTGCTGGGATCACAGTGGTATTCCTCTACGCTGGCCCCTACGTCTCCCTTCAACATGTTACCCTGTCTTGAGGATCATATTTTGACAAGTGGATAGGAATAGGCACAGGCCCTACTGAGGGGCCTGAGCGGAGCAAAGCCCCCACAGGGAATCCTGTCCTCTGATTTTGCTCCCACTCACACCCCTCTTGACAGCAGTCATCGTGTGAAGGGAAGCCTCAGAAGCCTTATCACTTCCTCCCAGAACCGCCTGCCTGCGCAGGAGGAAGGGAGGGACTTGGGGCCCTGGTGTCCCTGAGTTGCTGCACCAGACCCTCAGGCTTGGCAGGAGCGGCTTGGCCTGACACCATGCTGCGATTTTTGGTCTTTCTTCTTTTCAGGGACTCAGGCCCAGGGAAGGCCCCTGAGGGCTAGGGCTGCAGGGTTGTATGTGGTAAGGGGCTGTGAGGAGGGAGTCCTGAAGGGGGAAAGGCCCTAGCAGCTTTGCCTTAGCCTCCACCCCAAGTGTTTGGGTCTCAAGTCCCAGCTCTCCCCAGTTCTGTGAAAACCCGCTCCTAGAAGGCCTCTCCCCTGCTCCTGCCTTTTCAGGTTAAGTAGCCATCACTACTGTTTGTTGAAGACTTCTTATAAATTTGGTAAATAATTCAAGTCCACATTTTATTCACACAGAGGCTCAGAGAAGTTAAATAACTTGTTTGAGGTCAAACAGTTTTTGATAGGGGAGCAACATTCAAACTCTGGCCCAATTCTGTAGCCGGGCCCCTCATTTCTCACTTTTACCCATTACCTGCCAACTCTGTGTTTGGTCTCTTCTCAGCCATGCAGCCTCATCCTGTCCAGTTCACACTAGCCGCTTTCTGCACTGGTAGCCTGGTCCTCCTGGCTCTCTGCTCCAGGCCTCAGCCCTTCAGAAACCCTTTTACTCATAGATCTTACCTGCTCATAGCCATGGGGCCCTCACCTGTGGTCTGGTGCTGGTTGGGGCGGGGTCAGGGATGCTGGTGCCTGGCTAGGCTCTGGTGCTGGAGAGGCTGGGCCCTGCTTGCCGCAGAGCCCCAGGCCCAGCCCAAGCCCTAGGCCACAGGGTGGCCCGGGCTCCTGGCCCACACTCTTCAAGTTGCCCATGCCTGCTGCACCTCGACACCTCGACTCTGCTGACTGCTCTGCTGAGTCCTGGCCTTTTCCTTAGGAAGCAGGGAGGGGGTGGTGGGAGGGGGCTCTCCGATGCTGGCCCTGGCCCCGCCCCTGTCCCACATACAATGGGACAGGAACAAGGCTGGCAGGAGGCTCTAAAACCTCGGCTTCATGCCCGCTGGCCCAGAGGGTGGGGGGCCGGACGCCTGGGTTCCGCCTTGAGGGCGAGAGCTGATAAGTGGGAACCCAGGTGTCCATTAGAGGCCTGGGGCTGAGTGTAGGAGCTGGTCTTAGGGGGGAACGGCGGCGGGCTGGAGCTACAAGAGGGTGGGAAAGATGCGTTTGTGGTGTTAGGCCACAGTGGAGGATCGGCAGCAGAATGATGGAATATCATACTCCTAGTGTCACAGGGATTTCTAGGTTTATTCCTCTTGCTCTTTACCCTTCCTATCCCAGCGTCCTTTGGGGGCTTGGGGACACAGTTTCATAAAAGATGCAGCGCCATTTTTTCCAGTGGCTGGCATTAGGGTATCTTTCCCCCTCCCAACTCAATTTCCTGAAACCCCCACACCCCATGACTCAAAGTGGGGGGAACACAAAAAGGCAGGAAGCTGCCATCTAGGGCCTCCACCCCCAGCCCTGTCATCAAGTGACGCATGTTTCCCTGGGCAGCAGGTCAGTGGAGAGACCTAACCATCAGGGCGAAGGCAGATGAGTTGGTGGGTGGGCACCGAGTGTGGGCTAGGCAAACTACAATTGCCAGAATGCAGGAGAGGCACATACCAGCACCTTTTGGGCACCTTAGGTACAAATGCATGCTGGAGTTTGTAGTTCTGTGCTGAGTGCTGGCGGAAAACTAGGAGATAGATATTTGGGCGCACAGGAGTGGGAGCCTTGTGACTTTGAGACTTCAGAAGCCAAAAAAGAAACTATGAGAAAGAAACAAAACAGAAGCCTAGAGACGGAGAGGCAGAGACTGGGAGAGGCAGACAGGCAGACAAACAAACATGTCGATTTGTGTTGGCTGGACTCTTGAAAAGCAGAGGAGGATAAGATTGGGGTGGGTCCGGGTGGGGGTCTGGCAGGATCAGCAGGAAGGAATGGGCTGTGCTGATCTCTGGGGTCACTAAGGTAGACTCCACCGATTTGGGGTGGGACAGGAGGAGGTGAAGGGGCCTCACCAATAGGGAGAAGCTTGGGCCTGAATGTGAGTGCTGGCCTCCCCAGGTGACTGGTAGGAGGTGGGAGCAGAGGGTCAGGGCAGCCCTTACTCATCCCAGCTTGCTTTCAGGACTCCTCTTTCTGAGCATCTGTAAAGGAAGCTGTGTCAGTTCAAGGTTATCACCACCATCACATGCTGTCGCCTTCAGGACTTCTTGCCCATACTATGGCTAGAGCACATAGCATCCAGGTCTTTTGACCCCAGGTTCCCATCCCTTCTTTCTCACCACTGCTAGGTTCTTCTATGGCCTTCTTTTGAAACCTTCAACTGAAACTAGGGCCAGGGCTACTCTAACATGCCAGGTTATCCTGTCTCCTCAGTTTGCTGTTTGTCTATTCTTGATAAATTGGCTTTCTCAAACACTCCTATGCTTTTGTGCCTCCAGGCCTCTGTTAATACTACCCCTCATCCTTGCTTTCCTCTCATACCAGAGAAAATCTTCGCAACTCCCCCTGGGCCAGCCTTGGACTTGCAGATGACATCCCATCTGCTTTGCAGAGAGCAGGAACTGTCTGCAGCAAGGAAGGCAGCTGACATCTGGATGTGTTGCCTGTGGGGTCTGTCTGGCTTTCAGTTCAAGGTTCTGTGTTTTCTCAGAAGCCCCAGATAAGCCTGGGAAGGTATGTGGCTTCATTTCTGCCCAGCTAAACCCCTGTGTGACTGTCTTGATGCCAGGATTCCCTGATGAGCAGGCTGAGACCCTAGAACTCACTGTATGAGGCCCCTCTCAGCTGCTGTGACTTTCCTGCTCCCATATACCACACTCATTAGCTTGTTCTAGATCCTTCCCCTGTGCCCTGTTGCTGGTCTATCTGTGGCCCCAGTAATTCTCTTAAACTTCCAATGCCCTGGGTTTGAGACCACTATATAGCCCCAAGAGGTTCCTGCCTTCTCTAGCACCTCTCTTCCATACTCTCTGGGCTCTTTGTCACCTTAGTCCAGATACTGGGAACATCTCTTTCTTTGGGCCCTTGGGGTTATTGGTTCTGTCATAGATAGATAGATAGATAGATAGATAGATAGATAGATAGATAGATTCATTTTGCTTGCCAATTAACAACCAAACCAAAGCTAGGTACAGGGGTAGGTGTGATGCATGCCCTTAAATTCAGCACTAAGAAGTCAGGTAGACTTCTGTGAGTTTGAGGCCAGCCTGGTCTACATAGAAAATTCCAGACCAGCTAAGGCTACCCAGTGTGACTGTTGACCGTCCCCAAACCAAAAACTCAAGGCAAGCCAAAGACCAGTGACCCCCTCTATCAGCCACCGATTCTTCCATTTCTAGAGTGGGGCTTCTCCCTGGCTCCCAGGGCATCAGAGGTTCTTCTGCCATTGGCCTGCAGTCCTGCTGGACCCCACTGACATCTTAGTGACTGGGTGCTTATATGGGTAACTCTATTGTATTTATTTAATAGCTGTTTAAAAAAGTTATATCTGGGAATATTTTTTTGAAAGCTTCAGGTGCATCTCCATTGAAAGGAAATCACAGATTTAAGTTGTAAAGTATCAAACTGGATGGGGCTTGGTTGATGGGCTTAATAGGAGCCCAACTCCACCATCCCGAATGGTGGGCAGTGTTGCAGCTAGTGGGAAGATTAACCCAGACCTCAGTCATCATTAGTTCTGGTGAGAGTAGGGGCCCCTTCCTGGGAGAGCTAGCTCTCTGGTCCCTCCTGCCCCTTCTGCACCCTCCTAGACTTCAGTCTTGCTTTTTAGCTCAGACCAGAGGTCTGGGTAAGTCTGGGAGGGGGGTAATTCTCTGATCTTGAAGTGCTTATGTTGGGAAAAGAAGGCCCCAGGTCCAGGGTGCATGTGGAGGAGCTCTAGCAGTTAAGGAGGATGGTGAGTGGCAGAAGCCAAAGGCCCTGACTCCTTCTAGCCCAATCCTAAGTTGTTCAGTGTGAGCTGGAAGTGCCCCACCCTCCCCACTATGAGCAACTTCCTTCCTGCTTGCTGGCAAGGACTGGGTGGGGAACAGAGGGGAAAGGAGGGAAGGGAGGAGGGTCTGCCATTCTGGAGGCCTCCCGCATACTCAGGATGTAACTCATGCTGTGTGTGGGGAAAGGTTTGCTCTGCTTCCAGGTCTCAAGGAGGGGCTAGGTCTTTAGGAGGGCCTTGGGGTGAGAGGCAAGGAGGTGCAGGTGCTGGCTGTAGGCAACGAAGGGGTTTTTGCTGGTCTGCAAAGGACTGCTTCATTGGCTTTGGGCGCCCCCTAGCAGCTTTTGCGATTCCTGAGACAGCCACATGAGGGAAGCAGAGAGCCTAAAAGAAATGATCTGTGCTACTGTCTTGGTGTCGGACCCTAAACAGCCAGTGACAAGGAACCAGCCACTGTCTTGGGTTTATCATTTAATGGTGTGTCCACAGTGGCCCTCTAGGGGTCCAAAAGTGACTCATTTGCCCAAAGCTCCCGATGGTGACTCTATCTGCAGCCCTTTTCCAGAGAAAGGGAGCCTTCTGAGGGTAAGCCTCTTTTCGGCCCTCCTTCTTGAACAAACTCTCACGGGGCTGCTAAGCCAGAAGCACAGGAGCAGTGTCTACTGAAGCTAGGAGAATTAAGCATCAGATGCCACGACTCCTATAAGAAGAGCCAGTTTCTGTACCCCAGGGAGCCAGGGAATGACTGTTCCCATCCTGCCCGTGGGTTCCCTGGGGCAGAGCCTGGTGAGTTTCCTGTTCTCACCCCATATGCTCTGGAGCCATGTCTGTCTAGCAGCTTTCAAGCATCATGGAAAAGTCTAGTGGCACAGAGGCTCTTGGAATCTTCCGTACCTGTCCTGGCAGCTACCACCAGCTTGGGGGCTCCTAGGGTCTGCTTCATAGAGACAGTGATTATGCTCATCATCTGGTCTCTATGCTTCCAAAAAACAGGGCTGTAGATGTGAATGTGACTGCTCTAACATCCATAGGGGCCTGAAAATGCTCTTCATTCTTGGTATCTGGTGTGAAAGTGAGTGTTTAGGGTCAGGCTGGGATCTCCTGAGTGACGAAGGTCAGGATCTCTGTCTCAGGCCTTGAGGGCCATGCATGGAACTCTATTACTTCCCAGTGCAAGACTCTGGGATGAACCCAAACCTTAGACAGACAGCTGTCAGGGGTCTGTCCAACAAGCAGCCCTGCACTTTCTCCCCTCCTCTCTCTACTCCAGTCCCTCAGGCTGGCCCAGTTTCCTGGTGTGGTTGCTGTGGTGCTGGGTCCCTTGGGAACCAGGGTTTTAAGCATTAAGTATGCCAAGCATGGAAATTCCGTAGCAACCAGCCCTGGAGATCAGTTGAGGGGGGTTGCTTTCTTGGCCTCCTGGGTACCCAGGGAGGAGCTGGACCCTCTCTCCACACAAGGAGGGAAGAGTGGCCCTTAGAGGCCCTGCAGATGGGAAGACAAGGGCATTGTGACCACAACCTGAAGGACTTTGGATTATTGTGAAGTTTCTGTCTTTTAGGGAAAAGCCTATTTTGGCACATGGTTTTGGAGGTTCCGGCCTACTACTAGTTGGCTTGTTGCATTGTGCTGGTGGCCATGCAGCAAGCCACAGATATGATGGAACAAAACTGCTCACTTCCTGCAGCTGGGAAACTGTGGGGTCTTCTTTTTGTCCTTCCAAGTGGACTCCTAGTTAGCAGCCTAGGACCAGTGAGTAAAACAGTCCTGATGTATTTGCTGCTGTTAGGCTGAGGTCTTCTTGGGATTCCCATTGTGAGCTCTGGTCACCTAAACCACAGCCTAGGCTGCTTCAGGTAATGCTGGCCCCTGTTCCCAGGGGAATCTGAAATAAACGGAGTCATGCCTCATAGATCCAGAAGGCAGAGTGCTTCCCTGGGCCCTTTCATTTCCAGGGTAAGAGGACTTAGTCCCCATACTGTGGTGGATTTCTCATGTCACCTTCCCACATCACTGGTGATTTCCAAAAGGAAAGGACCACAGGGTCCTGACCCCAGTTCTCAGCCCCACCAGGTGGCTATACCTTCCCTACTCTATTCCCCTACACAAAGCCAGAGCATCCACGGAAGGTAATTTCTCTTGTCAGATGCTATTTGTATTTGGCTCCCATGGTATTGTCTTCATGTAAGAATACCTTTTCCTCTTAATTGACTGCAGCTCTTCAAGGTCAGGAGATGGACTTTAGACCTTGTGTTTCATTAGGTGACCTGCACAGTATGGCACACGTAGAAAGTTAGGGGTGGGTTGGTGAGATGGCTCAGTAGGTGAAGGAGCTTGCTGCCAGGCCTGGTGACTTGAGTCTGATCCCTGGGACCCACATGGCAAAACAGAGGACTCCTGCAGATTGTTCTCTAACCTCTATATGTGGGCTTTCACATACAAATCCACACACCTAAATAAATAAACATAACAATATTTTGGAGAAGTGATAGGTAATTGTGTGTAGGTCAGGGGATGACAGGGTCGGAGGTTATCAAATTGGATCTTAAATCTCTCTGTGGTCCTTAGCACTTCTGCTTAGCGATCCATGGAGAAGCAAGGTTCCCTTCAGTGCACAGAGTGAGGGGTGGGGTTCCATTTTCACTCTCATGATCCTTGCACCCTAGACTGGCTCTGGATTCTGCCTGATTTCAGCCACCTTTGACATGGCCATCTCTGTTATTCATATTCATGTTTTCATTCATTCTTACCCCATCTCCATCTTTCCTTGAATCCCATATTTTTATAGCTCTTTATATATGAGATGTATAAGCCATAGCCTGCCTTGTATGGTAGTTGAGTCACTTGACTTAGGAGCAGGAGGTCCAGCTCCATTTCCAACTTGTATGATCTCCAGGGAGTCTTTGCTACTTTGTGTCTCTGTCACCTAGAATAAGAAAGTGTTTATTTCCTGCTTGGATGCTTCCTAAAGTGTCAGCCCCCACCCCCAATGGAGTCCAGAGAATTTCATGTATAAAATCCAGGGCAGAGTCACATGGTTCTGTGGTGTTGGTTGGGGAGCTTGAGAGAGGTAGGAGAGCTCTGGGTACACATAAGACCTGGGTTTTCAGCACTCAGGGAAATCCAGGTCTTACTGTGTCATATGCTGTCAGGTGGAGCCACCGTGTAAGTTCCAGGATTTTCATGATCCAGGAAGCTGCTGAGTTCACAATGTCCAGAAGAGGGCCCTCATCTTGGTCACCTGGGTTGCCCTACTGGCTTCCTGCAGAGCCTGTCGCGAAGAACTTTCAGCACCTTGGACAGAGACAGAGTTCTAGCGCTTGCTAAAGTTTTGCGCGGCCCAGGGGCTTGGATTCTTAGGCAGTTTCCCTAGCAGGGAGGCTCAAGCATGGTACGTTCCTTAATATTTTTTAGTTCTTTAAGGTCACTCCAGTATAACCCAAGTCAGTTTCAAAGTAGCACTTGTTTGTCAAACTCTGAGGGCGGTATTTAAGTGACAACAAAAACCAGTGCCATGATGCACACCCCTCATCCCAGCACTTGGAAGGCTGAGGCAGGCTAACAACTTTAAGGCTAATGTGGGCTACAAAGTGAGAGCTGGTACAACAATCAAACCAAACAACACGTATCTCAAACAAATTACCAAACCAAAGCAGACAACAAAAACTAATGTATTTGCTAGAATAGTGTAAGGAGGGAATTATATACTTTGTAAATATAATTTTATAGGAATACATATAAAATTATATGTATCATGAGAGCTCCCGCCCACCCATGGCTCAGCCAATCTCCCTCATGTGGTCACTCCAGCTTAGTCTATAACTCTCTGAGTTCGAGAGCCCTCTTGGAGCCCCTTCTGCGTGTGGGAAGCCCGGTCAGTAATTCAGAGACAGGTGGCCGACAGGTTCTCAGTCAGAGGACTCACACTAGCGG
Source organism: Bramus lutescens (assembly GCA_001685075.1). Lineage (NCBI taxonomy): Eukaryota > Metazoa > Chordata > Mammalia > Rodentia > Cricetidae > Bramus > Bramus lutescens. Next base: position 306,788 of record LOEQ01000467.1, on the reverse strand, counting down.
TTCACTTCCTCATTTGGAACAAGAATAGTCTGTCGAGAAGACCCACACCTGAGTCCCAGTGGCATCTGGCTTTATGAAGCTGTCAACCATCTTTCTGTGTGCCTGGGAGAATCCTCACCAAGTGGCAGGGCCCAGCTCTCCAGGAAGCCTCTTGGCTGCCCACCCATCCAGAGCACTCCCTACTTTGAGCTTGTTTTCCTGAATATATAGCCCGAAGCACCAGCTTCCTTCATGGCACCTATGCCCATGTTAGATGACGAGCGATCTCCCCCTATGTATACTTGTTGCAAATCCCACAGTGACATTCTCCTAGCAAGGTGGGGGACTGATGTATCTCAGAGGCGTCTCACCTATCCTAAAAGGTTTTCCCCTCCACTTACTTTCAATCTGAAACAATTATATATTATAACCCCACAGTCACATGGGGTTGTCTGTGGAGTAGCCATTGGCTCCAGGGGCACTCAAGACAAGAGAGTCAAGGCAAGAGGTGCAGCGAGGTGGTTACCAAGAGAAACGAGGGTTCTTTTGGGAGTGGGGCTTGCAGGATGGTTGTAAGTTTAAAGCCATCCAGGGCTGTAGGTTGTGTAGAACTAAGGAAATCACTAATGGCCAGAGTTGGAAAGGGTCCCAGAGACCAGCTTGTTCAGTCTCATTTTACAGGTAGGGAAAGTGAGACTTAGTGACCCTTCTAAAGGTGCACACCAATGGGCTCCTTGCCATCACTTCTGACCTGTTCCACGTCTCTCCCTTGGACCATTGTGTAGCTTCACTTGGCAGGTTACGTTTTTCCAAGGTGGTTATGCCACTATGTCCTGTTGCACATGCCTTTCTTCCTACCTGGCAATGGTGTGCTGTCATTGAGAATTGGGGTCTGTGCTCCTTCCCTCTATTTCATGGACCATACCGATGGCAGTTGTTTGGTGTGACTTTCAAAATTTAGTCATTATAGTTCACTTGGTACTGGCTGTTGCTTTCTTGAGACACTTGTCCTTGCAACCTTGCGGCTATGCTGAGAGGAAGTAAGGTAGCCACGTGGAAAGGCTTCATGGGATAGCAACCTGACCTGAGGTTCTGATGACAGCCCGCCTCCACCATCAAACTTGGTTGCCTCTGGTTCCTAGTCTTAAGGTGTGAAGTAGTCATTTGGTCTTGGCTGAACCTGTAGGTTCATGAGCAAAATCAATGCTGTCTTTGGTTTGGGGCTGGCCATTAGGCAGCAGCAGTTAGTAGAGTTTCCTTGTATCTACCTTAGTTTTTCCAAACTATTATATGTGTTTATTATGTCAACAAACTTCTATTGGGAACATAGTGTGTACATTTCAGATACTACTACAGTTCCTTCAGTGCATACAGACTAAAGTGCAATGTCAGAGCCCTGCAAATGGTGCCAGCCCCCACACTTGTTTTGTCCCTAGACCTATTCCCCATGATCCAGTCTCTATTCCTTGGTTCACATCCCTTCCATCTGTAATACTTCCTCCATGCTCACATCAACCTTCAAGGACTTGCTCCAAAGCCCCTTCCCCTCCCCAGACCCTCCTTGTCTCCTCCAGAGGAAATGAACTGGCCCCTCCCTGTAATCCCACAGCACTCCTTACAGACTCCAGTTTAGCCTGCCCACCGCCTCTCTCAGACACCACTAGACTGTGAATCCCTGGAGGAGGGAGACTGGCTTAGCCCTCCTGTTTTCAAACCCCTCCAGCACCTGGCACAAAGCCTAGAAGACAGGAGGTCCCTAGGAAATGTTTGTTGACATGACTGGTAGCAGAAGTAGAATCGGAAGCTAGGTGTCCTGAATCCCAGGCTCCACTTTCCTCATTTCCTATGCCACCAAATCAGGAACCTATGCCTTCAAAGGTAAGACTGGGTTGGTAGGAGAAGACCTGGGAGTGGGCTGGGGTTCGTGGAACTGCTTCATACGGAACCAGAACCGCTGGTGGCTGTGACTCAGGGAGCCCTGGCTTCAGATGTAGGGTTGAGGTGGATCCCTCCTCTGTTGATTCAACCCTCCCTTCCCCCCTCTCACTTTTCTTCCTCTGTCGGCCCTAAGCACCTACCTGTTCCTGGGGGGAAGACACATTGGCCCTTGCTTGTCTCCTCCAGCTCACATCTAAAAACATCGCTATTCTGAGAACCTAGTTGTACAGAAAAATTTCCGATGCCCCCCCCCGCCCAAATTCAAGTTTGCCCTTGATAGCAAGGTATGCTGTTGCTGTTCCTCCTCCCTGGAGCTTCCAGAGAGTCCATCCTCTGTCAGCTGTCTCTCTCATGTTTGTTCAACTGCAACCTCTCCTCAGTCTCCTGTGGGTGTCACCACTTCTCCTGGGTCTGATTTTGGCTGTCTCTCCTGGCCTGGTCCTTGGGGAACTACCAGCAAGGACAGCTTCCATCTCTTTTCCCTTTCCTGGAAATCCTCACTTGTCTCCCTCAGGCTGAGCAGGAGTGGAGAGTGAGGTGGTAGGATGTTCTCCCTAAACTGTCTCTTTCTGGGAGCTGGGTGGAGCCTACATGTGTCTCACTCTAAATACAGCCTCTCCTTTCCCTCAGTCACAGGCAGGGTGGGGGAGGGCTTCTCCCAGGAATGACCCTTGGGGCCTCTTGTGGCGGTGGGGCAGAGTGTAGATGCTCTGGGTATTAGGTTTGTCGGCATCTGGAAGTGGGAGGTGGGTGCATAATGGACCAGAGGGACTTAAGTATGAGGTGGTCTCTTAATGCCTGGCACCAGTGACTCCAGAAATGATGCCTTGAGGAAAGCGTGTCTAGCTCAGGGTTTCTCCATCCTCATCTCTAACGCTGACGGGGGTGGCTCTGTGGGCCTGCCTTAGACACCCCCTAAGCTTCCTAGGAAGTTAAAAATCTGCAATTGACTTTACACACACCTTTCTCTGTGTGTTGCTTGGTGGTGGTGGTGGTGGTGGTGGTGTGTGTGTATATGTCGGGGGAGAGAGAGAGCCAAGTTTGGCTTTCTTTAGCCTGAAGAAGTAGCTCAGTCTTAGGAAAGCTACTTAGTGTCTGGTCCCCTCTTATTGACATGATAAAGGGTCCCAGTGACTCCTGTGTCTTCCCTCTGGGATAAGACCCAAAGACTTTCTCAGCAAGCAGCTCCATGTCATAAGAATGGCCAGGTCAGATGAGGAGCTCCTTTTGGAGCCCAGCTCTCCTGAAGCTTGGTCTGGAAGGAAGGGGCCGCAGAGGCTTCTTCCTTGCACCTTCCTCTCCATCCATTTCCAGCCTCTT
>LOEQ01000467.1:286507-298999 GCA_001685075.1 Bramus lutescens | reverse complement strand
GCAGATCGCGCAGGCCCTGCTGGGCGCTGAGGAGCGCAAAGTGGAGATCGCCTTCTACCGGAAAGATGGTAGGCGGGGCCGGGGCGTGGCTATGGCGAGGGGCCGGGCCTCGAGAGAATGAGCGTGGGTGTGTGTGGGGGGAACAGTGGGGTGGGTTCTGTGGTTGCGGGAGGCTGGTGAAGTGTGCGGGTTCCGTGGGGGCGGGACCCAGGAGGGGGCGTGGCCCTGTGTCTCGGGGCGGGTGTGGCCTAGGTCTCAAATCTGGTGGGTTGGCTTTCCGGTTGGCCTTGGATCTGCTAAGAGTGAGGGGCCTTGGCACCTTCCGTACTTAACTATTTGGCAGGTGTCATTATGTTGAGCTAGGTAGGCTGGCATTTGCCCAGGCAGGGATAGTAGCTGCGTGCGTAGCTGGTGGTTGGCGCTTATTCCCAGCCACAGAATTCTAGCTACCTGTAGGTCAGTCTGAGCCAGGTGACTTCCTGAAAGATGTCACAGAGGGTGAGGCGGAAGGGTTTGTCTCTGCTGTCACTCTCCTCCCGCCTTGCCTTCCTTTCTCTTCTGCGCTTCAATCACACTTCTTCCCACAACCTCCTTTCCCTTTGTCTGGTCTGCAGAACACCCCGCCCCGCCCCTCAACTCCCTCGTGGCCAGGTGTCTTTGCTCAGCCACCACCTCCCCAGCCAGCTGCTCTGCGCATCCGGAGAGCAAAGTAGAAAGCGGATAAACACAGTGGGTGGAGCTGCTTTCATACTAGGCCTGTGCTGCTGGGTGGGCTCTGCTCAGTCAGGAGGTCAGCGAAGTGGTGGGATAGTGGGTATTGGAGGGCTGGGAAGGTGTTCCAGAATTCTGTTTCTCATCAGTGAATATTTGATAAGTTTCACTACAATCCTGGAAACCCAGCTCAGAGCTGAGATCCTGAACATAGGGTTGCCTACAGTAAAGACAACGTTCCTGCTCTCAGGGAGCTTGTTGGCTATTCACAGTGAGCCCACCCTGCCTCTTGTGGCAGATGGGAGCGTCAAGCCCCACACCTCGGCTGTGCATGCTCTATGGTGCCTGAGGCTGCCTGTGAAGGTTGGCATCCTTAAGGGGCTTCCTTTGCAGGTGTGTAGCCCGTGATGTCCTTGGATAGCACATAGGGGGCATGCACAGTGGCCCTTCGGGAGAGTTTGCTTGTGCAAATTGGGGTTCTGGCTATCAGGCAGGAAGGGGATGAAGTAGCGGGAAGCTTACAGATATGTGTTATCTTGTGTAATCCTCATAGAACGCATGAGATGCAGATGCCACTTTTAATCTCTTCCTAAGGAAGATGAAACTGAAGTTCAGAGAAATTAAGACCGATCCCTGAGTCACACAGATCGAAAGCATCAGCGCTTGAAGTGGAGTTCACGTCTGTCTGACCAGAGCCATGTCACACTGTTCTACTGTGTGTCATGGACTGACAATGACTCCAGAGAACTAGAGAGTTCCACACAGGGAAATCTTAAGTTTCCAAACCACAGGTTTATGCATGTGAACACCCAAATCCTGGGGTCAGGTGTAAAATGGGAAACCCCCACCAGCCTAATTGACTGATTTCCACAAATCTATTTCAATGCTTACTTGGGATGCTGGGCTTTCTTTCTCTCCCTCTCTTTCTCTCTCTTTCTTCAGAACTAGGGATTAAAGCCAGAGTTGTGTATGTGATGGGGATGAGTGTTTGAAGGACAGTTTCATGGAATTGATTCTCTCCTTCAACCTTTATATGAGTTTCAGGGATCAAACTCAGGTTGTCAGGTTTGTGTGGGAAGCACCTGTACCTGCCGATCATCTTGCTAGCTTGCTCTCCCTCTCCTTCTCTTTGCCAGGGTCTCACTATGTAGATAGAGCTGGCATTGACTCACTGTGATCTGCCAGCCTCTGCCTCCTAAGGGCTAGGATTAAAGATGTGCACTACCACACCTGGACCTAAATTTATTTGTTTTGAGATAATATCTCAGTAAGCTGTCCAGGCTGGCCTTGAACTCACCTGGTAGCCTAGGTGGGCCTCCAAGGTAGATGGTATGATAGGCCTGCATCACTAGTATTGGCAGGAGTGTTGAACTTTTGAGAAAATGCTCACGGTACAGGGTCTTCCACTGTGAGCCGCACTCTAATCCCTTGATGGACATTGCTGTGTTTGAGGATTTGATCCCTTGGCAGCAGAGAGGTGGGGCTGATTTTGCCTTTGGCTATAGCCTGGATATAGCCTTCTCAAGTAGCATGGAGCTTTCTGGCCCACGCTGACTTCTTTGGGAGACTCCTACAGAGGAGCTCTCATGGGATGTTGAAGGTCCCCTGATCCAGCCATTTGGGGAACAGGTGGAGAAGTCTCGTGGCGAAAGTCCCATGACCAGTGTATCCTTGGGGGAAAGGGGCCTAGAATCCAAGTCTCTGTGCTAGCCCATGCTCTTGCCTCCTCCAGGTTACTACTCCAAATGGGGGCAGTGACCCAGGAAACCCTATGCCAGCGGCTGCCTTCTGCCCCTTCTTTGTTCTTACCTAGTTTCCATGGGGATCAAATAACTCCCAGTGGCCAACAGGTTGGCCCAGGCCCTCATCTACCTGGGGACCCACTTACCTTGGCATTCTGAGCTGAGGGTAAAATGCAGACAGATTCTTCAGCCTCTCTGTCCTTTGTCTTGTAATACAAAGATACAAAGTCCCTCATGCTATCCTTCTTGCCTGACCTGGGCTTCCTTTGTGTGTGTGTGTGTGTGTGTGTGTGTGTGTGTGTATTGATGTGTGGAGCATGTACAAAGTCAGAGGAGAAGTGTGCCAATGCCAATGCCAACCCCTGTTTTTGTCCAAGCCTTTCCCAGAGTGTCTGCCTGGGCCAGCCCTGGGGGAGTAGGTCCTTGGGCTGCAGCCCCAGGGAGGGGGAATGGCTGGAGAGGAGGCAGGGCCTTTTGCTGGCAGGCGCCACTAAGGACAGCTGTGCTGTTTCGGAGCCTCTAACTCAGCTCTGTGCAGTCTCAGGGTCTGGAGCCAGACAGCCCCATTATTTAGTTGCTGGGTCTGCTGGAAGGTGGGGAAGCTAGACTGTGGGAGTGTGGGTGGAGGAGGAGACATAGTGTGCCCAGTTCACTGGCCTTTTACTGTTGCCCCATAGGTCATAGTGGAATTGTGAACAGAACCCTGTAGTGCAGGTCTGGCAGGATGTGACATTTCTGAAGAGGCGCCTCAGACAGCAGGTGCTGGCTGGGGACACACCTTGCCCTACACTGCCATAGTGGGGGTAGGGGAGATGTGGTTCTGTCCCTGTCCCTTCTATTGTCTTTGCTCTTTGTTCCCACCTCTCTGCTGCCTCCCCTCCCCACTGTTGTGCCCTGCCTGCCTACTGTGCCCCGTCCTCTTGGCATTTCTCCCTCCCCATGCTCAAGCCTCCCTGCCTTGGTCTCCGACCTGCCTGCCTGGCTCTGGCCCTTCCATTTTTGCCTCCTTCCTGTTTTGTCTATTTCTTCTGTTCCTTCAGCACCCTGGAGCCTTCTTGCTTCTTTCCCTGTCTTCTCTGTCCTGTTTACTCATCCCCAATTCCCCAGGCCTTAGTCTGAAAGGCTTTATCTGTCTTACCATACCTCTGACTGTTCTGACCCTGTCTCTATGTCCCTGTGTCCCCAGGAGCCTGTGTGTGGGTGGAGATGGGGGATGTCTCTGGAAAAGAGTCTATTGGCTTCTTCACTCCAGCGGCAGGCCAGTTGCCACAGCAACAAGGTCAGAGGGTCCCCACTGCTACAGCTGATGCTGTGACTGAGGGGGATGGGTTGGGACCTTTGGTCCAGGCCAGCTCCCCAGTGTGCTGTGTCTCCACATTTGCTATACTGCTGTATCCTGACTCACACCTTGGTTTTCCAGGTGCTCAGGCAGGCTCTGGTGGTAGCAGTTGCCAACCTCTGGGCATTCTACTACCCCTATAACCCAGGTCCTTAGTCCTGGTTTTCTCTCTTCCCTGCGTTTCCTGGTCACTTAAATCAGAGGTCCTGCTCTGCCCCTGCTGTGGTCCTCCTCTATCAGACACTCTCCTCACCCCCACCCCCTAGTCATGTGGTGTCTGAGTTGGTGAAAAGATGCTTTCTGTGAAGGGGGAGGTTTTGAGGGGAAGGCAGAGTTCAGAGGTCAGTGCCTAGCTGTTTCTGTACTCTGTGCATGGGAACTAGCCTGGATCCTTCCTAGGAGAAGTCAAAGGCTTAAATTTAGGGCTTTTTCCATGGGGCCAAAGCCTTGGAGTGTTTACCTGCCTCTTTTTGTTTTACTCTCTATGTAGTCCTAGCTGTCACTGCATAAATCAGGCTGGCCTCTCAAAAGTGATTCACCTGCCTCTGCTAGGATCAAAGGTGTGCTCCCTTCTTGGGAGCACAGATATGCTTGTCATCCTGGTCAGGATCTGGCAGAGTCTGGAGCCTGGGGCAGGTGGTAGTTTCTGATAGGGCCTGCCTCCAGCTTTCTGTCTCTACTGAGACTTTTCTTCCAGATGCCCCGTGGTGGGCTGCATTGGGCTGCTGGGGGCTTCCGGTCTGTGAGGATAGAAAGATGCTGTGTCTTCAGAGCCCCTGGGCCTGGACAGTATCGGGAGGGTGCCTCCTGCTCCTGTGTGTGGTGTCTCCGAAGCCCCAGAAGAACTATGTAAATATTTATGCAGAGCTGTCTAGGTGGAAGCAGAGTTGACAGTGGCCCTGGGCTCTGGGGAGGGGGACTGGAACAGAGGAGAGCCAGCCTGTGTGTGAGATGGGGTGAACTTGGGTGGCTTCCTGTGCAGTATGAATTGAGAGTTCTGAGAAAGCCCTTTCCTACTCAGCATCCCTGAGGGGGCCTGACCACTTCTTCTAGAGAACATTCGCTGGCCTGAGAGTTGCTCCTCTTCTCTAAAACCTGCCCTCCCACTTTGTGTGCAGGCAGAAGCCTTGTGTTAGACTTGGGGGTGCAGTTTTTTTTTGCTTGATTATGGACTGTATGGCCTTGGGAAAATTACTCCTTATCTCTGGTCCTTAATGTCCTGTTCTGTGAAAAGCCTTGGGATGATAGAATGCTAAGGTGGAAGAGGTGGTGGAGGGCCAGAGGGTGACCTGGGTGTCCTCCTGCTTTGCTGAGTGTGGGAGCCATCATAATGTGCAGGAAGGCGTGTGGGCCTCATAGCCTCTTCACTCAGAACGAATGGGAGGAGGCCTGAGAGGTGAACAAAGCTTCAGCAAAGTCAGCTGGGAGCTGGCAGCTCTTGGTAGCACTTAGGAACAGTCGGGTGACTTCACTTTATAGTGTATACATGGTGGTCCTTGCAGCCTTCTACTGGTAAAGTTTCTCAGTCATTTTTCCAAGAGGGGAAACTCTTGCAGAGGCTTGCAGAGCTAAAGGACTTATCTAACAGGTGGGGACCTGGATGGGCCAGTTCCTCTCTACTCTCGAGCCCTATATGGACCACCTTGTGTAAGCTTCTTCTGGGGTATGATGAGCTAAGGGTCTCAAGAGGCCTGCGCTTGGCTGGAATCTAAGAGTTTTGGTAGCCTTTGTTTCTGAAGTGGATCAAAGTCCTTGTACCCTGCATGGTGGGTCGAGGGCATTCCCCAAACACGTACCAACACAGCAACATGACATGCCAAGGCTGTCTGCTTGTCACCTCATAGTCACAGTTGAGATTGTGGGGAGAAGGTTGTCTGCTGTGTGGCCCTTACAGTACCTCTGCCTGTCTTTCCTCTCCTTGCCAAGGTTCCTGAAGGCTCAGCTCCTCAAATCAGTGAGGCCCTAGTACTCATGCCAAAGGTTTTCTCTTATTCTTTCATTTTCTTTTCTGCCTTTTCTTTTCATCTTATTTCTCAGTTCCATGACACTCCTTATAGGCAGCCATTCAAATATACTCCCTGTGAATATGCTGTTCGCATATGTTCTTGCAAATGTGTATTTTGACTGGATAGATGCATATGGATTTATTTAATTTATGCAAATGGTATTGTGCTGTGTATTGTATTCTAGCATTCACTTTTCATATCCAGGAGCACAACTTTATCTACAGGTGGACTGCCACTGAGTGTCCAGTCTGTGGTTTCCCATCCAGGAGCATGTTTTATTTATGTATTGCCCCAGTGAAGGACCCTGCATAGTCTTCACCTCTCTGCCACCAGGGGCAATGCCATATTGAACCTTCTCTTACACAGTCCTTTCCAGACTTGTGTGAGGGTGTCTGTGGGCTGCATGCCTAGAAGTGAAATTGTTGAAATACAGGATATGGGGATTCTTAGCTGACTGTTGTCCCACTGTGCGCCTGATTTGCCAACCCTGTTGTCTGCCTCCTGAATGGGGACTCATACTCTCCCACCTCTGCCACATTTGGCATCATCTCCCTTTCTAATTTTTGCCAGTCTTGTGGGCTTGTTGCTTTAATTTGAGTTTCTTTGACTTCTTTGTAGGTCAGTGTATCTTTTAGGCTTGATAGCTGTTTGAGCTATCCCATTTGAGCTGTTTGATTGTATCCTTTGCTTATCTTTCTGTAAGACTGCTCTCTTTTGTTCCCATGCATTTCCAGGGGTTTCTTGTGTGTTTTAGAAATACAAATGAATACAGTATGTATTCCCTATGTCAACTCCTTGTTTAAATTGTGAATACCTTCTCCCTCTTGGTCTCTGTTCAGTTAAAGACAACAGAGATTCTTTGTTTGGGTACAAAGAATCATTACTGCTAGTTTTGTTTGTCCTCTTGAACTCCCACTGAAGACCCGTTCCTATGTGAAGGCTGAGAGGTCCCCACAGGTCCACTTCTCTCCTCTGCCTCCTTGGTCTCACCTTCCTCAGTTGGGTGTTGGATCCACCCTGAGCCCTTCCTGGATGTAGTGTCAAGTAAGGATCAAGTTGTACTTTTTTCCATGTAAGGAGCCAACTTTCCCAACACATCTAGTCTGTTTTTTCCATTGCTTTGTGGGGCACCTTTAGCATTGGTTACTTTGTTGTGTAACTGTGGATCTGCCTCTGAACATTGCATTCTACCCCCAATATCTGTCTGTCTGTTCATGAGGATGTATAAAACAGTAACAAGCACAACATTATGGTGTCTATCGAGCCTCAGTAATCAAAAAGATGAAGCCTCCTACTTTTTAAATTTAAAAAATAGTTTGTTTATTTATTTATTAGATAATATCTTATACTGTAGCTTGGGACTAACTATGTATGAAGTAGTCCAGGCTTGTCTTGTACTGTAGCAGTCCCACTGCCTCAGCCTCCCATGGGTTTGGATAATAGCAAGCCATACCTGGATTTTTTCCTTCTTCTTTTAAACTTTCATTTGTTTGTTTTCATTATTATTTTAAGTCAGTATCTCTCTTTACATCCTAGGCTAGCTTGGAACTCACTATCCTGCTTCTGCCTTCTGCATGTTCAGATAACAAGTGTGTCCCACATGCTGGCTTCACTAGAGCCTCAATCAGAGTTAGGTTAGTCTTGTAGGTTAGTTATAAGAATTAATAGCTTTGTAAGTTTCAGTAAGATCCTGGACCATCTCTCTCTGGGCCACCTCATTTCCATATACTTTATGGCTCTAGAGTTTTGTTTCCTCACCTGTGCATCCTTGACCACCCTTAGCTGCTCCATCGTCAGTTATTGAAAAAGAGATCGTGTGGCTAGAGAGATGGCTCAGAGGATAAAGTTCTTGCTGGAAAAGTGTGAGGACCTGAGTTTGAATCTCCAGTACCCACTGGAGTGAAATCTGGCCACAGTAGCATGTGACTGTAACCCCATAAAACAGAAAGTGGAGACAGAAGAAACTTGGGACACTCGTGAGTCAGCTAGCCTGGTGTGTGCGGTGGCGAAATAATACCCAAGGTTGTCTTCTGCCTTCCACATGCAGATCGTGGCCAATGTGTATCCATGTACACAGATGTGCACACATGCATACATACAAAGATAAGGAAGAAAGAAAAAGACCTTTAAAAGTTATTTAGTTTACATGTGTGATTGCGATTATGCATGTCATAGTGCTTGTGTAGAGGCCAAAAGATAGTTTGGGAGCTGGCTCTCTCTTTCCACTGTTGGTTCTGGGGATCAAACTCAACTCATTATGTTTGCACAGCAAGTGCTTTTACCCATGAGCCCTTTTGCTAGCTCCTCCCTGTTTTCTGAAGTTTCAAACCCACTGTGAGGCCAAGGCCAACTCTGAGTGCTGGGGTTACAGGTGTGGACTTCTACACCAGTGGCATCTCATTTTCTGGCTCTACTTTCTGCTTGTGTGAGGCTGTGCTGTTCTTTGGCTGGTATAGCTGGTGGAGCTCTTTTCTTAGTGCTTGGTGTTCATCTGTTGACTTTGTTGGTTCTCTGGGGAGATGATTTTGTATCCTGCAATTAATGCCAGTTTTCACATTTATTTGGTTCATGGTCATAAGCTTTCATTCTTGAATGTGCCACCTGACTTTTCAGGGGAACTGACAAGTATATTTGCTATGGGTGTTTCACAGTGTCCTATGAGAGAGCAAGTCAGGAGAAATTGTCCCCTTAATGATCAAACAGCCATGCCTGCTCGGATACCAGTGGCTCTCCAGGCCCTCACCTGTGTTTGGGGCGCCAAGATAGAAGACAATTGCAGGAGCTTACAGAACCCCAGAAGAGGGCAGAGACCCAAGGATTGCCCCTTTCATGAACAGTGACAGATCTGTGCCCCAGATGCCCTATGATAGCTGCAAATACAGGGGTCAGGGTCATAGTGTAGAGGGCAGAAAGGAGCAAGGCTCAGACACTGCACAGCTGATATGGTTCACTTAGGTTCCAAGCACCATCTTATTTGATAGCAACGTGACCAAATGTAGTGTTGCTTTGGGGGAAGCACCTGAATTCTCTTGGTGCCTCTGTCTGTTCACACTCAGGATGGGGGGTAATTCTACATTGAAAGACTGGTCAGTGCCCTTGGATCTAGGGAGGTGGGAGGTAGGGTTACTGTGTCTACACTGGCCCAAACCGCAGGTCACTAGGAGACCTCCCAAAGCTTTGCATTCAATACCTGCTGTGAAGGCAGTCTCTTTGGTGCAGGTCTCTAGGGTTGTGGGTACTCACCCCACAAGCCAGTGTGTGCACATATCCTCTTCAAAGGGTGTGGTATTGGATGAGTTCCCAGAGAGGAACATCCATGTGAGCTGATTCAGTAAACTCTGCAGAGGGGTCTGGGAGGGATGGGGATGGGAGGAAGTGAGAGGGTCACCAGCAGGAGCAGGGCTGCTGGCTCTGTGGGTACAGTGGTGGAGGCAGCTTTCCCTACATCAGTGTGCCATCATCTTACCGTCATTTTAGAAAAACTTTACTTGCTCACACATTGTGTGTGTGTGTGTGTGTGTGTTGATGGTATGTTTGAGTAGGTCAGAGGATAACTTGTGGAAGTCAGTTCTCTCCTATCATGTTGGGCCCCAGAGATCAAATTCAGGTTGTCAGACTTGGTGCCAGGCACCTTTACTCACTGACTTCTTTCTCAGGGACTTGTGTTACCTTCTTAAGGCAGAGGGTATGACCCTCACTCATAAGCCAAGAGGTGGCATGGCCCCAAGACCCCGGAGCGTAGCGAGCATAGCTTTCCTAGGTGAAGGTTGTCCTTTGAGGAGTTGTAGTCTGAGGAGATGGCTTAAGTATGCTCTGGGCTGTGGGTTTCGTCAGGAAATAAGATGCCAGCAGAGACCTTGACCCTGCACAGAGATTGTTGGCAGGTTCTGGTTGCAAGGCTGATGGAGGAGTGCATCTGGAGGCGATGTTTCCTGAGATTTGGAGTCTGGCTTGTGGCTCCCCAAACCTGCATGTCAGGGAGTACCCCAGTTCCTGGATTTAGGAGCCCAGGATTGGTCTCTTTCTTTGATACACACACACACACACACACACACACACANATCTTCCTGTCGCCGCCACCAGGCTAAATATAACCTAACACTGCACAGCCCTGGGCTGCTCCTCCGGAGACAGCCTCTGCCTGGGGGGCGGACAGGGCCAACTGCAGCCTCAGCCTCCCTGCCCTCGGTGTGACTTTGGGCTCATTTTGGCACAGCTCCTCCTGCTTGGAGTGGGGCAAGGGAGGTGACCAGGATGAGGGTGCTAGAGGTCACCTTCCCTGCAGGGACCTGCTACTCTGCCTCATTACAGCTCCAGATGCTTCTATAAGGCCATCTGTCACCTCGTCTGGCACCCAGAGCAGGAATCACTTGTCCCTGTAGTACCCATAGAGAGCCTAAGCTCAGAGAGGTGGGTCTGTCTCCAGCACACAGCAAATGTGAGGGACAGCAAGAGTCCAGGTCTCCTGGTTGTTGGGAACAACTGCCTCAGTTTCCCAGGGCACATCCACTGCTTTGAATGTTTTATCTTGCTCTATCTTGTTCAGATGCCAAATTAGGGTCCTATTGAACACTTGCCTCAGTCAGGGTAGGCACCAGGAGCATCTTCTTGGTCTTGTCCTAAGTGCTTCACTTGTGCTGGCATGCACAGTGAGACCATGGGGTGACTGGGAAGCCATGAAGCCTGCTGCCATACAGGTGTGCCAGGTGAGATTCTGACCTCACCAACTTGCCCAAGGCTGCGCAAGTCATCTGCAGGCCTCCTCTCCCCAACCTGCCATAGCTTCTGCTAAGGCAGGCCTGGGCCAGTGGTACCCATAAGTGGGAAATTAGGTTTTGGTGTACTGGATGGATGCCTGACCTAGGTGAGTGAGGATACCAGGCAGGGTAAAGTCACTCCAAAGTGGGCCCCTTTGTGTGACCTGGCACTGGATGCAAGCAAGCCAGGGTTTGTAGTCTGAATGGGACATTTTCTGCTGTCGTAATGAGCTAAACCTGCTGCACCAGGGTCCCTTCCGTTGTCTCTTCTCTTGGTGACCTACAGTGAGCAACATGATCTCTGAAGGCTGTTGGGAGACTAGCTGGCCTGGGTCATCAAGACCAAAGGCTCTACCAGTTCCTATAGGTATATGGTTTCTAGCATACCTTATTTCTATCCTGAGGGGTCAAGGACAGGCCTAGATTGGACAGAGAGGCATTGTCACCCAAAAATGGGGGCTCTAAAGCCTGTCTGGAGCTGGGGGGATAAGGGTATGATTTTTGTATTAGTCACTTAAATCAGACTATCCCAGGGGCCAATTGCTAAGGTTCGTCTTTCTTCTGAGTATGCAGAGCTCTCCTTAGGCCAGGCTCCAAGCCTGTCATATACTATGTCATTTCATCCAGACTTTGGATCTGTGGAGTAGGTGTGATTAACCTTGTATGGCAGACAAGCATTCTGTAAGGGGACTGGCCCACAGATTGTACCACCTCCTCTTTGAGAAAGAGAATGAGACTCCCTGCTTCTCCTTTCAGCATCTCCCAGTCTCATCCTTTCTGGAGTGCTCCCAGGACTGTCTGCCTCTTGAATATGGGCAGTGCCTGCCACAGAGTGGTGTTGGGTGGAACTGCAGTCTTGCCTAGCTCTGGCCCCAGGGNGCCTAGAGGCTGCTGCCTCTTCTTTGGATGAGCTGGGTCACTGGTGGGATCCCAAGTAGAGTGGGAGGGAGGAACAGAGTAAGTCTGGGGTCCTGAGGCTGCATAGAAGCTGGGTAGATAGGCAATATCCCAGGATCCTTGGGGACAGCTCAGTCACTTGTTCACAACCTTTCTTCTTAACTGGGAACCTGATTGCCTAAGGTGACCACAGTCTATCTATCTGTTCTGTGGGCCCCCAGCCTGGCTTTCCTTCTCTTACCCTCAAGAACCCCCTCCATATTTCTAGTCAACTACAAGGTAGGGTCCTATGGGCAGGCCTGGCCAAAGAGCTGGGTTTGGAGACATGTTAGGTCACATAAGACTTGGCCAACTTGGTAAGTGAGATGGTACCTCAAGATCCCACGGTGTGCTTGGTCTTCAGCTCTCTTTGTTTCTGTGTACAGTACCCCAATCTCTGTTTCCCTCAGTGATAAGTTAGGGCTGCTGGTGGTGGGGTGTCACATTTTTGGAACAACCAGGCCTTTGATGTGATATTTGAAAAGAAAAATTCCTTGCATGTCAATTAAGGAGTGTCAGGCTTGTCCTGTGAGAGGGGAATATCTTGAGGTTTCTCCTTGGGAGAATTAAAAACAATTATTTTGAGATGCAGGGACTGGAATCACCATCTGAGATGCCAAGGGCCAAGGTAGCCATCTGAGAAGCAGGGTCCTGGTCTGTGTGTTTTCTTTTGAAGGAGAGTCTGGCTTAATGTGGGGATAAAGTGCTAAAGACTCCAGGTCAGCATTTCTGTCCTCTTTAGGGACAGAGCCCCTAAGTCATCTGAAAGAGCCAGAGTCATCTTGGTTTTAGACTCTTTGATACATGTCCTGGTGAGCATAGTGGCTCGGGGCCTAGATCTCTGGGGCTTTTGGGGGTAGATGCTGGGGTCTCCCAGGCCATGGTATCTTGGTCTCCTGCCTGAGGAGGCCAGTTCCTGCTCAGGCCGTTGCCGGCCATCACCATATTAGGACATAAACTCCAGGCTGTCTGTCTGGGTGCCAAACGGCCTCCAGCTGGGC
>LOEQ01000467.1:219126-255471 GCA_001685075.1 Bramus lutescens | reverse complement strand
GAGAGAGAGAGAGAGAGAGAGAGAGAAGAGAGAAAGAGAGAGAAGAGAGAGAGAGAGAAGAGAGAGATTTCTTGTGCCACAGTGGGTGTGCACATAGAGGATAATTTATGGGAGCTGGTTCTCTCCTTCTGCCATGTGAGTCCCAGGTCATTGAAGTCAGGTCATCATGGCTTGGTGGCAAGACTGTATCAGTTAGATTTTTTTGTCAACTCAACATAAGCCAAAGTCAGCTGGGAAGAAGAAACTTTAACAGAGAAAATGCCTCCTTCAGATTGACTTGTAGGCAAGTCTGTTGGGGCATTTTCCTGATGTGGGAGGGTGCAGCCTATGGTAGATGTTGGCACCCCTGGGCAGGTGGTCCTGGATTGTCTAAGACAGCAAGTCGAGGGAGCTAGGAGGAGCAGGCCAATAAGCAGCATCCTCCACAGCCTCTGCTTCGGCTTCTGCCTGGAGTTCTTGACCTGACCTCCTTTAGGGGAGAGCTGTGACCTGGGAGTTTTTATGTGAAATAAACCCTTTCCTTCCCAAGTTGCTTTTGGTCGGTGTTTTATTATATGTGATGGCTTTTCAGGGTTGTCAACTTGATCACTTCTGGAATTGACTAAAATTCAAGTGACTAGGCACACCTGTGAGGGGTTTTCTTAACTAAGTCACCTGAAGTGGGGAACCCACCCTAAATCTAGATCTTTTGAGGTGGGAAGAGCCACTCTTTCTGGTGGCAGCCTGTATAAAGGACATGGCAGAGAGAAGCTCTTGTGCTTGTCCCCAATCCAGCTGGTAAGCTCATTTGTTTTCTTTATAATTTATTTGTTTTATGTTCACTGGTGTTTTGCCTGCACGTATGTCTGAAGGTGTCTGGTCCCCTGGAATTGGGGTTACAAACAGTTGTAAGTTGCAATGTGGGTGCTGGGAATTGAATTTGGGACTTCTAAGAAGAGCAGTCAGTGTTCTTAACCACTGAGCCTCTCTCCAGCCCCCATAAGTTCATTTTTTCCTGGCATTAGAGCTTACTTCTTCACGATTTTGGTGTTTTCTGAAGACCAACTGACACATCCAGCCTTGTAGACTGAATACCTACTGGCTCCTTAGACTTTCTGTTGGTAGACAGCCATTGTTAGACTAGTTGGGCTATAGCCTGTAAGTCACTCCAACAAATCCTCTTTATATATATAAAACTTCATTCCATTATTTCTGTTCCTCTAGAGTAGTGGTTCTCAACTTGTGGTTGTGACCCCTTTGGGGGTTGAATGACCCTTTCACGGGGTGGCACATCAGATATCTTGCATATTAAATATTTATATCACAATTCATAATAGTAGCAAAATTACAGTTATGAAGTAGCAACAAAATAATTTTGTGATTGGTATCACCACAACATGAGGAACTGTTAAAAGTTCACAACATTAGGAAGGTTGAGAACCATGACTAATACAACACAATAGAAAACCTAACTGTGGTAGTTTGAAGGTAATTGTTCCCCCATAATCTCAGGGAGTGGCATTATTAAGAGGTGTAGTTTTGTTGGAGTGGGTATGGTTTGTTGGAGGAAGCATGTCACTGTGGGGATGGGCTTTGTGGTTTACTATGCTCAGGATACCACCCAGTGTCTCGGTTGACTTCCTGTTGCCTGCAAGATGTAGCACTCTCAGCTCCAGCACCACATCTGCCTGTACGCCTCCATGTTCCCTGCTATGATGGTAATGGACTGAACCTCTGAAACTGTAAGTGAGCCACCCCAACTAAATGTTTTCTTTATAAGAGATGCTGTTGTCATAATCTCTGTTCACAGCAATAAAAACCCTAACTAAGATACTAACTAAAGGCCTGTGGCGCAGTCGGTGAGTGAAAGGATCTGGGTGGTGTGAAGGCCAGCGCTGCCTCGACCTGTGGTCACCATGAGTGGGACCTTAGAGAAGATCACGGAGATCCAAGCCGAGATGGCTCGGACTCAAAAGATCAAGGCTACAGCCCATCACCTTAGGCTGCTTAAGGCTCGCCTTGCCAAGCTTTGAAGAGAGCTCATCACTCCGAAAGGTGGCGGCGGTGGTGGGCCAGAAGGTTTTGGTGTGGCTAAGACAGGTGATGCTCAAGTTGGGTTTATGGGTTTCCCATCTGTGGGGAAGTCAACTCTGCTAAGCAACCTAGCAGGAGTGTATTCTGAAGTAGCAGCGTATGAATTCACTACTTTGACCACTGTGCCTGGTGTCATCAGATATAAAGGTGCCAAGATCCAGCTATTGGATCTCACAGATATCACTGAAGGTGCCAAGGATGGGAAAGGCAGAGGTCCGTCAAGTCATTGCAGTGGCCCGAACATGTAATTTGATCTTGATTGTTCTGGATGTCCTAAAACCCTTGGGACATAAGAAAATAATTGAAAATGAGTTGGAGGGCTTTGGGATTCACTTGAACAGCAAGCCCCCCCAACATTGGCTTTAAGAAGAAAGACAAAGGAGGCATTAATCTCACAGCCACTTGCCCTCAGAGTGAACTAGATGCTGAAACAGTGCAGAGCATTCTGGCTGAATACAAAATTCACAGTGCTGATGTGACGTTGCGGAGTGATGCCACAGTGGATGACCTCATTGATGTGGTAGAAGGAAACAGAGTTTATATCCCCTGTATCTATGTATTGAATAAGATTGATCAGATAGATCTCCATTGAGGAATTAGATATTATCTATAAGGTGCCTCACTGTGTACCCATTTCTGCCCATCACTGCTGGAATTTTGATGACCTGTTGGAGAAGATCTGGGACTACCTGAAACTAGTGAGAATTTACACCAAGCCCAAAGGCCAGCTACCAGATTACACCTCCCCAGTGGTGCTGCCATACTCCAGGACCACGGTGGAAGATTTCTGCATGAAGATTCACAAAAATCTTATCAAAGAATTTAAATATGCTTTGGTCTGGGGTCCTTCTGTGAAGCATAATCCCGAGAAAGTGGGTAAAGACCATACATTGGAAGATGAGGATGTCATTCAGACTGTGAAGAAGTGAACCCGCCTTCCCCTTCTGCTGGCCAGCCACAGCAATGTTCCTTAGCACCAAGTACCCTTCTCAACCTTCTGCATTTGACAGTCATTGGATTGGGGTACAGGAATGGAGATGAAGACTCCAAAGTGGAACATCATTTGTCTTTGTTGGGGGCGGGGGTAGGGTCCCATTTATTTCAGGCTGGCCTTGAACTCTGTAGCTGTGGCTCACCTAGAATTCTTTATCCATCATCTTCGATCTCCCAAGCGCCAGGCTTGCCAGTGTGTACCAGCATCTCAGCAAGATCACCTTTCTTACCTTGGTGTCACATGTCTTGGACTGTATAAAAACTCGGGTTCCCCCCCCAAAAGATACTAACTAAAACTGGGCTTGGTGGCTGTCACCTCTAATCCAAGTAGAGACGTGAGGATCTCTGTGAGTTTGAGACCAACCTGGTCTATATAGCTAGTTCCATGCCAGTCAGGGCTACATAGTTAGACTATGTCTCAAAACAAACAAACAAACAAACAAANAAACAAACAAACAAACAAACAAAATACCCTCCCTATAAAGAAAAGAAATAAATAAAAGAAAACCTATCTAAGGCAACCTCTGAACGATCTTGTTGACCTTCTTCTTTGAGATAGGGTCTCAATGTAGCCCAAGCTGGCCTCAAGCTCACTATGTAGTTGAGGATGAATCTTGAACTCCCGCTCCTCCTGCTTCTATGGCGTGAGTTCTAAGGTTCTAAGTAGGTGGCTCCAGGCCCAGATGGGCCCATTTCTATAGCACTCAGCAGAGACATTTTATGCCTCTGATTCCAACACCGGGCTCCTGGGGGCCCTGTCAGTCCACAGCAGTCCGCAGTGGCATTCTTGGCACACCGTCCGTGACAACTCTTAGCTTAGCCGGGCTTGGGGACCCTCATCAATATGGATTGCAGCACAACGGACACATGCCCCAATAATGACACAGGGTCTGCTCCTTTAAAAGTTCTTGCTTAAAAATACTGGTGTGCTTTCAGCCCTGCTTTGCCCGGGGGTTCTTGTGAGGTGGCTGGGCCAGAGTGTAAAGAGAAGGAGCCGAGAGCTAGCCGGTATACCCTTTTTCAGCTGGTTCCACCTATCCTCCATCTTCATAACTTCCAGTTTTTTCCTTGTGGGGTGCCACCAGTTCTGGGGAGGGGCTCCTGTGCCTGCTGCTGGCCCTACCTCTGTGTTGGTCAAGTAGAACTTAGACTTGGGGGAGGGAGGCTCACTTTCTTCAGTAGCAGAGGGCAGCCACCAAACCTACCTGCCTACCATGTTGAATAATCACTTCCCACAAAATCCAGAGAGCGTTCCTAAGTAAGACCAGGGTCCTGTATGAGTTATAGCTTGGGACTTAGGTAATCACCAAGTAGAAGCAGTTTCCTTTCACAGGCTGTTGTGTTTCCTGGTTACCTGAAATTCTTATCTCCCATGAAGTCTATATGCAGATGGCAGGGTGGACTCAAGATAAGGAAACAACCTTCTCCTTCTTCCCCTTCACCCTTTCTCTTTCCACTCTGCCTCTTGGGGGTATTTAATATAAAGATTGCAGCAGGAAAAAAAAGTCTGCAAGTAGACCTTGAGTGTGGCCGTGGTCCCCTGGGTCCTCACACAGGGCCTGTCTGATGAAAATTCAAGTCAAGTCACACACTGATGCTCAGTACCAGCTGGCACTGTGACACTGGCACCCAACATGTGGCTCTGCGGGGCATGAAGCTCTTGCATCAGCTTGCAAGTACCTAAGAGAATAGTAACCACAAGGGGAGATTTTGGGGCTAGGATGGACATCAGGTGGCCCAGCCAACCTGGTTTTGGATGGAACAGGACAGGGAGGGGACCATGGGCCAGGTGCAAAGTTTCTTTTTAGTTTGAGTTTGAAAACACAGGTTAAACATTATGAAACAGATCTGATGGAAACCAAGTTATTTGGGGATAAGTTTGGCAGAGGCTGTTGTCGGGAGGTGACAAATAAAGCAGGAATGAGTGTGAGCCTTGTCTCCCTAACACGGCTATAAATTCCTTGAGATTGAGGCTGAGACTGCAATGGAGACAAAGGGGTGGGGGCGACTAGAAAATCTCTCCCCAAAGATGGGCACACACAGAGCAGCCACAGGATGGTACTTGTTGGATGCATTCTCGCATCTAAGTCTGGAAAATAGATGCCTGAGGTTTTAATTTTGCCCATTGTCACTGTCACTTGTCACTAGCTCAGTGAAGGCTGGCTGTTTGCAGATGTCACCAAAGGTCAATGAGCACTTGATGGGTGACAGAGACCTGAAGGCTAGGTGGTTTTGTTAGGGCCAACATCCGGGCTGTAAGTCTCATCAGGGAGTCAAGGCTCAACCTGTTTATTACAGAGATGGAAGAATGGAGACCTAGTTGGAGAGGGTGTTTGTGGCTGTCCCACCAATAAGAGCAGGGTCAGGCCTAGAATGCAGGTCTTCTGGCTTCTTCTTACCACATGCTCAGCTTGGTTAAACCTGGTTAGCACTCTCACCAAATAGGCTGTACTGTGGTTTTTCCTCTGGGTAAGAAGGAGTTTACCCTGAGTCATTCAGTCTGTGACCCCACATATCTCCATGTTTACATATAACTCTCTTAGTTTTAGCTGTTGTCTCAACACAACCTAGAGTCCTCTGGGAAGACAGTCTTAACAAAGGAGTAGCTAGATCAGACTGACCTGTGGGCATGTCTGCAGGGAATCGTCTTGCTTGGTTGCTGACTGATGTAGGAAGACCTACATCAGGAGGTCTTGAACAATGTCATAGAGGAGCAAGCTAGCGAGAGCAAGCCAGCAAGCAATCAAGTGTGTATGTGTGCATTCCCTTGGCTCTTGACTATGGATGTGATGTGACTAGCTGCTCATGTTCCAGCCTTGACTCCCCCCAATTATGGATTGTAACTTGAAATTTGAAATTTGTTTCAAAATCCCAGGCAAGTCCCAGTGTCTCTCTCCCTGCCATCTACAGACGTAGAACGCTCAGCTCCTTCTCCAGCACGTTTGCCCACATGCTGCCATACTCCCTGCCATGATTCCAATGGATGAAACCTCTGAAACTGCAAGTCAGCCACCTTGATAAGAATCGCCATGTTCATGGTGTCTCTTCCCAGCAATAGAACACTGACTAAGACAGACTCGCAAGCCAAATGAACCCTCTCCTCCTCTTGTGTTGTTGTTGTTTGTCATCAGGGTGTTTCACAGTGACAGAAATGGAACTATTCCAGAAGGTGGCGTCCCTTCAGAGGAGGAGGGGCATGGGATCTGGTTCAGTCACTGTCCACTTGGGTGACAGCTCCTCAACTTAGCTCTCCAACCTGTGAGACCCTTTCCTCCTCCCACTCCCTATCTCAGATTCTCACCAGCAGAGCCTCAAATGACCTGAGAAGACATGTTCACATCAGGAGGGACAGAGACAGGCTGACTTATCCTTCTCCTGTGTCCAGACAGGCACGTTCTCCCTGTAGCCACAATTCTCAACTGGGGGTGATCTGGTCTCCTGGGATATATTTGAAAATGTCTCGGTGGAGTTTTGGAAGTTACAGCTAGGGGTGGAGGTGACATCCAGGGGGTAAGGCTGGCATGTTACTAAACACTCTGTAAACAATACAACAGCTCCCCACATAGGCCCACTTGACATCAACTGTGAGCAGGGTTGTGGGGAGCTTTCCTGCTCTACCCTCCTTAGGGTGTGATGCTACTATCAAATACGGTTCCTCTCTCTCCTGCCATGCCATCTCACCACAAGTGGAACCACTGGGTCTCACTTCACATGTAGCAAAGTGAAGATTTCAGAAGGCTTCCTGTCTTCTGAGCCACATGTTTCTGGAAGCAGAGTATTCATTTTGGGAAGGAGAGGTCCTTTTGTTTAGAATTTTTTGAGCCTGCTGTCCATTAAAGTTTCCAGACAGTGGTCTGGGCGAGGGCAGGTCAGAGATGGCATAATGGGAATCACCTTTGAGATCTTACAGGCATCTTGGGAGTGGGAGTGGGGTGCCCAGTATGAGAAGAAGGACCCAGAAGACACTGAGGACACAGGGAGGCACAATATTTTTAGGTGGAAATGTCAGGTGAGGTTGTAAGGAGATTAATGTTGGCATTTAGTGTTGGGTTACATGCCCAGTTCTCTTTCCTGGAGAATTATTCTGTTCCCAGCAAGTCTTCTATAAAAGTCTGCAACATGCTCTGCTGTATGGTAGGGGCGACATAGGAAGGGGACATTTCTAGAATGTCAGTCACCCAGCAAAGACAGTGGGGCAGAGGGAGTTGTTGAGGAGCCAGGTAGCATCACAAGGTCACAGCTGTGCTGTATTCTCACCAGGAGCAGAACATTTCCTTAGACCCCAAGTACGCTAGACTTTAGAAACTTAGGTTTTGTGTGTGAATCTGTGTGCACACATGTGTGTGGGTACCCATGGAGGTCAGAAGAAGGTGTTAGATACTTTGGAGCTGGAGTTGCAGGCATTTGTGAGGCACCAGATGTAGATGTTGGTTCTTCATGGTAGAGCGCCAAGTGCACTTAATTGCTGGGCCATCTCTCTAGCCTTGAATATGGCTTCTTAGGGGTTTGGAGAAGGAATGGAGATGTCAGTGTCTAGAGCCTTCCAGACAACAGATGTGCATCACGGAAGGAACATGTGGTAGAGGGTGACTCCTCACCTTATGAAGGCCAGGAAACAGAGACAGCAAGGAGGGGTCAGAGTCCCTGTATACCACTCAAGCATACATTCCAGATTACCTAAGTTCCTTCCATGATGCCCTACCTTTTATTTCTCATAGCCCCATCACTCAGAGACCAACACCTTAATACATAAGTTTTGGGGGGCATCAAGGATCCCAACCATAACATTTGACCAATGAGGTGAGAATAAAGTTGTCACGTGGAACCCTTGAGAGATGCCCTTTAAGGCAAGAGAGTTCCCCTTCTTTGGGAGAGTTTCCTTCCTCCTTTCTGCACCACCATGTGAGGCATCAGTGCTAAGAGGGAAGAGCCACAGACTAAAGCACACCAGGGCCTGAGAAGAACTTGTACCAGCTCTGACTGCCCTCCTCTGGACTTCAGTTTCAAATAGCATGGCTGTGCCTGTACCGTGTAAGCTTAGGGGCCTGAGGGAAAGATGGAAAGACGGATGTGTGTGTGGGATGTTTCTCTGTTTTAGCACCCTTTCCTTTGCCCAGAGTGGAGGGAGGTGATGGTGGCGTCTTATGTATATGAGCCCTAGGAGCTGGGACTAATTGCAGTCATCTGAGACCATTCTGGCTTAGCCCTTTCCTGTCCTTATTGCTCCTCCTGTTCCAACCTTTCGCACCAGCTGCACCCTCTTGGCTGCACATCCTAGGGATGGTGGTACATTCGTCAGGGTTGATCTCATAGGCAGACTGCAGTCTAGGTCCTGCAAGCAAAGAGGGAGGTGGCTCTGGGAAAATTAGGAACATCGGTTATGGCTGTAGAATATGAGCTGCACAAACAAACCCGAGGAAAGTGTGATGCCAGGAATCCAGAAAGCTGTTCCTGTCCCTGGATCAGGCCTGAAGGTCCGCAGAAGCCGCTGAAGAACTGGATGACTATAAGCCGTCCTTGTGGGTATCATGAAGCTGGTAGGGCTGCCAAGGCTTCAAAAGAAGCACCAGTCTCTCCTCCCTTGTTTTCCATCCTTCTTCCTCCTTTCCCTCCTTTTCCTCTCCCGTTTCCTCGTTCCATCCCCTCTTCTTCCTGATCTTCTATTTTATCTCCTTTTTATCATCTCAAATCTTGCTGCAGGAGCACCTTCCGCTCCTTCAGCCAATAGCCGCTGAAATACCAGCCNNCAATAGCCGCTGAAATACCAGCCCACTGGGGCGTGGTCTATTTCTCTTTAAAAAGAGCGGCAAGCCTCTGCTCGCTCGCTCTCTTGGTTCCGGCTCTTGGTTCTGGCTCTTGGTTCCTTTCGGCTCTTGCTCCAGCGACTAGACTCCTTTCCTGACTGTTGGTGTTTTGTAAGTTTTACCCTTAAAATAAATGCCCCTTTAAATCCAAACTGGTGTGCGATTGTTTCGCGCATTAAAATTTCCCCTATCCCTTATTTTTTCAAAACAGAGTCTCACTACATAGCCTAGGCTGGCTTCAAACTCACTATGTAGCCCAGCCAAAACACAAACTTATGTTTTTATTTTTTATGCAGAAATCCACCAACAGGAGATCTTGGTACTTAATGGCACCTGAGCTCAGAGGTGCCACCACCCACTCACTCTGTGGCTCCAGCTCTCACTCTGTGGCACCAGCACTCACTCAGTGGCGCCAGCTCTCACTCTGTGGCACCAGCACTCACACAGTGGTGCTAGCACTCACTCAGTGGCTCCAGCTCTCACTCAGTGGCTCCAGCTCTCACTCAGTGGCTCCAGCTCTCACTCAGTGGCACCAGCGCTCAGTGGTGCCAGCACTTACTCAGTGGCACCAGCTCTCACTCAGTGGCTCCAGCATTCACTCAGTGGTGCCAGCTCTCACTCAGTGGCTCCAGCACTCTCGCTCCTTTCCTTGGTCCCACAGAAGCACACACTGTGTCTCAGAGTGTGCTAATGAGCAATGGAAATGGTTGGTGCTATTTCTGAAGTCTTTTTGCTCCTTGACTGCGTCCCACTAGGGAATCGAGGCCAAATTATGGTGTCAAAGGTACTTGAGTAATCGTTGCTTGGGTGATTGTATTATACTGTTATAGTTTGCTGGTGTAACTTCCCTGTACATTTTAAGGCTTACTCTTTAGGTCTTAAAGTTGAATCCACAGAATATGGCATTTCCTAAGAAGCCTAGTATCTACTTCTGTCCCTTCAATGTCTCCACGGATGTCTGATTTCTGTTGTTCACTTAGTGTTTTTAGAAGTCAGTGAATGTGTATGTGTACATGCATATATGTGTATGTATGTCTGTGTGTATGTAGATACCCCACTACTTACTCTATTTTGCTGTTTCAAGACAGGGTTTCTCTGTATAGCTTTTCTAAAACAGGGCCTCATGTGGTCCAGGCTGGCTTCCAATCGGCTATGTGACCAAGGATGACCTTGAATACCGATCTTCCTGCCTCTGTCTCCCAAGTGCCGGGATCACTGGAACATCTGGTTTCTAGCTTCTACTCGTATTTTAAATGGATGAGAGCATCCATACATTTTTCCTCTTCCTTATGATCTCAGGACCAGGAAAGGACAACACATTATCACAAAGCCACTCACTGCAGCTTCATGTTGCCTCAGGTGCACATCCGTAGGTGACCTAACCAGTTCCCTAGTGGTTGTTAATTTTTCAACAGTTTTTAGTTGTTATTACAAGATTTGTTCTATGATAAATAGCTATTTTTGCTCATGTATTTTTTCATGTTTTTACTAGATGTTTTTGGAACAAATCCCATGATTTTCTGGATCAAAGGTTAATACACGTGTAATTTGTAAGTTACTGCTTAATTTCCCATCGGCAATGTGGGAATCCTCTCTCTAACCTTGCCAACAGACGCTCTGTCACAGTTTTGGATTTTTGCTCAATTTCATAGATGAGAACAGCATCTCAGTCTCTTAAATTTGTGCGTTTCAGTCACAGGTGGAAGTTCCTGGGTGCAGATTCTCAGATACTGTAAGAGAGGAGAAGGAAGTAGGACTGGGTGGCGGCTGGGGGCAAACTGAGTTGTGACACTGTCTCAACAGAGCCAAGGCCACAGGGTCCTGTGGGGCTGGAAAGAACCCTCTAGGGATGCTGAGCTGGGAAGACAGGCTCAAACCTTTCTTCACACGGCGATCTATCATCTGATGGGAGCTGCCCTGGAAGGAGATGTCACCTTGGCTTTTTTTCTGTAGAAGCAAATCCAGGCAGCTGGCAGCCGAGGGACATCTTCTGGGGTCTGTGCAGGGGGAAGGGGAAGAAGTCTCTCATTTCCAAAGGACAATCGGGTGGTATATAAATGTCTTCAGTTACCTGTAAGATCTACACTTATTTGTCTGTCTATCTGCTGTCTGTCCATCCATCCAGCTAGTCAGCCATCTGGTTCATTGGTCTGGGAGTGAGATTTGCTATTCCAAAAGCATGTTTTGTGTGTTTTTCTATCTACACTTTCTGCTTTCGAAGGTTGCTGTCAAGCATCATCTGGTTCTCAAGTATCACTTACACAAACCTTGCAGGCTGTTGAAGTGGATAGTGCCCTTTTCTAGGCCTCAGGTAAATGCCCTTAGGTCTGAATTCTGCTTTGCTGGATGTCAAGATGGTGGCCATGCTTTAAAATATTTTTTATTATGTTTGCTTATTTATTTTGTGTATGAGGGTGCATGTGGAGGTCAGAGGAGAACTTGTGGGTCCCAGGCTTGGCAGAAGGTACACTGAGCTGTTTTGTTGACACGATCCCTTTATGCCTGTTATTTGGCTATTATATCTTTTATATCCTTTGTTTTACAACGTTTTCATTAATCCTTTGAGAACTGCAACCATGCATTTTGATCATATTCTTTTCCTCTTCCTCAGCTCCTCCCAGACCGTCCCTTCGCTCTTTACCCCACCCAACTTCACGTTCTTTCTTTCCCCTTAAAAGATTCTCTTGTTTGCCTTTGTAAATCTCAGTTTTTAGAAATATATGATATATAGCACACTATTAGAGTTTTGCACTTTTTATTTTAAACCATTGAAGATTAGTCCTTTTCTTTTACTAGGAGAGTAGACCCCAGTTCCATAGATTACATAACTTACCTGCTACGTCTGTCTTCAGTTCTGGTACAGGGTGTTGTCATACATACTGTGATATGCACATGCACCTGCATCTATTTGAATATCAGTAATATCAGTTTTGTTCTTCTGGTATTTATGAAGGTTTTGATTTTGCCATTAAAAAAAATTTTGGTTACTTTTATTTTTCTGTGTGAGTGTCTGGTGCCCATGGAGGCCAGAAGAGGACACTGGATTTATGGGCAGTTGCTATCCGCCATGTGGGTGCTGGGAAACGAACCTGGGTCCTCTGGAAGAGCAGCCATTGCTCCTAACTATGGAGCCATCCCCCAAGCCCATGTCTTTGTTTCTGCATGCAGCACTGTTGGCTTGCTGCGCTTTGACTAGCTCCTCTCCATGTTCCTCAGCATGTAACCTGAAGCGCCACCCTGCTTTGTCTGCTTTAGTGGCGATTAGCAGGCTTAGCTTTATTGCTTTTTCTTTCCCTTTCTGTCCCCTCTCTCCTGAGTGTGTTGCATCTGTGTGTGCACACATGCACACACACACACACACACACACATTCAGTGGAGGTCAGAGGTCAGCCTTAGATTCCTTAGGAGCCATCCACCTCATGTCTCTCAGTGGGACCTGGGGCTCAACAATCAGGTTAGGCTGAAAGGCCAGAAAGCACCAGGGATTCACTTCTTTCTGTGTCCTTAGTGTTGGGGTCACGGATAAGCACCACCATACCTGGCTTTTCAAGCTGGCAGTGGGGATTGAACTCAGGTCCTTATGCTTGCAAGGCAAGTACTTAACTAAATGAGCTATCTCGACTATTTTCCATCTTTGTTTAGCCTTGGCCTCCTGTCCAGTCTCCCTCATACTCATCATTTGCTTGTGGTTCCATGCAGACTTCTCATCCCAGTGTTGATGCTGTCTCAATTATTTCTGCTGTCTGAAGTCAGTTTTGTAGTATTCTCTTCAGGAAGAGTTGAGGACTTACGCTGCTCTGTAGCCTTTCCACATAGGCCGTGTGGTTTCCAGTTTCTTCCATGAGTGTTCAGGATACTTCTTCCATTGTCCTCTGGCATAGTGCAGGGCCATAGAAGAACTGACCTGTGGCCCCATGTGAAGAGCTGTGGTCTATGTAACCTGAAACCCAATGATTTTTTTCTTCCATATTTGAAGTCTAGGACTTTGGGAGCACACGAGCGTTGTTGTGAAGTGTGTCCATATTTGAAATCTAGGACTTCGGGGGCACATGAGAGTTGTGTAGTGTGTCCATTGAGGGCACAGTTTTCAGAGGTTCAAACCTAGGGACTCTTTGGCATTCCCCTTCCTCAGTGTGCTTCATGGATTGCATGCACATTGGGGGCTCCTGCTACTTGAACACTCAACCTTCTGAGTCTGTTCCTGTCTACTTTCCCACAAAACCTTTTCACTCCCACTTTATTCATTGGCCCCAACACCCAACAGACAGCCCAGGGCTTGAAAGGGATCTTCCTTCCTTCCTTCCTTCCTTCCTTCCTTCCTTCCTTCCTTCCTTCCTTTATCCATTTAGTATGTATGTCTGTGTACCATGCATATAGTGCTTGATGAGGCCAGAAAAAAGCATTGTGTCTTCTGGGACTGGAGTTACAGATGGCCAGGAATTGCCATGTGGGTGCTGGAATTAAACCCAGGTCCTTTGGAAGAACCCCAAGTGCTCTTAATCTCTGTGCCATCTCTCCAGCAACTCTATTGTTTTTCTTGCTGTGAGTATGTAATGTGCCATAGAGAATGTGTGGAAAGCAGAATAGAACTTTGTGGAGTTGGTTATTTCTTTGCATTTTTATGTAGGTTCTGGGTCTCAAACTAAGGTTGCCAGGCTGTGTTGTAAACACCTTCATCTGTTAAGTCATCTTGATATCCCAAAAACCTCCTCTTGAGAGAAACCCTTAATCCTGTCAGAGGACATACCTCAAATTAGCCTTAGGCATTTCTACAAGGTCTTTCCCCTTAAAGGGCCCATCACTCTTTGCAGTCCCACATTGAGGACTGAGCCCCCAATATGCAAGCCATGCAAGTGTGCATGGGTTACTGTTTTCTCAGCAGCATTTGCTGCTGTTTTTGTCCTTTTAACGCAGTAACGGGGTAAGAGGATAGCTTACTGGGGTTCTGATCTGGATAGTTCAGGATGTACATTCTTCATACACCTCTTGCCTTTTGTTTTCTTTGAGAAGTGTCTGTTAAATTATTTACCCATCTCTAAATGAGATTTATTTTCTCCTTTCTATGGAGCATTTCTAATTCCTTGTGGACTCTGGATTTTAGTCTCTTACTGGTGAACAGTCTGGAGATAGTTTTCGGGTTGTCCCTTTGTCCTGAATATTTCTTTTGCAGTGATGAAGCTTCTCAATTTTTATATCTTCTAATTTGCCTATTTTTACTTTTGTTACCTGTACTTCTGGGGTCTTATGAGAAAGTCTTTGCCTAGCCCAATGTCTTGAAGGATTTATCCTATTTCTTCTAATAATGTCATGAGTTGGCATCTTACACTTAGGGCTTTGATCCTTGCTGAATTGATTTTTATGCATGGTGAGAGGTAGGATCAAGAAACACTAAGGAATTTGAGCACAATGTCAGGCAAGAGGCAGGCACCTCATTAGGTGCCAGGAACATGGTGACAAGCACTTTTGCCAGTTCTGAGCTCTTTCTGAAGTCTGACTACGTTCTTGGACTAATTGGTTCTTTGGACTAATCTTCTGGGTCTTGCCCCAGGCTGGGAGCTAAGGTGGGTCCAGAGGGAGCATAGTTCTACAGCATCTCGTAGGAAGTTCATATGTCTGAGGAGCTGTCAGAGAGAAATCGCTGACTCTGGACCAGGATGTGCAGAGCAGAAGAAGATGATTCTTCACGCCCCGTTCTGATGACTGAATTCTATAAATGAGTTTCTTTCTGAAAGCCTGAAACCCTTAGGAAGGTTGAGGAGGAAACAAGGACTCAGAATGTGTGCCAAGAGCTATAAATGTCCTCTGTCTGGGGTCATTATCCTCTGCCTATGGGCACTCACTTGGCAGCTCACAGGGAATCAGTCACATCCACCAGTCCAGGTGGATGCACTGGTTATTTAATTAATCGCATGTACATAGTTCAAGGTCCTGGCTCTTGTGTTGGGTGTCTGCCAAGCTCTCCATAGTCTAGAAATATCCCAAGGAACTTTTCTGACTTATAAATAGAATCATTATAATCTCACCTCCCTTGTTCGGTTGCCAAACCTTCTCATTGGTCCATTTGAACAACAACTGACAAAAGCTGCAGAAGCCTTCCAACACACAGTTTTATGCGCTTTTGAGATTCGGTCAGGTGGAGGAGTCTGATACCAGCTCTTTATCCTTCAACTTCTACGTCTGCCGTGGTTGAGATTACAGTGTGTGTGCCTCCACCACCCCACCACAGGTAGGGCTGGGGGTCAAACCCAAGGTCCTCTGGTGTGCCAGCTCAGCCCTCTGCCCACTGAGCTACATCGCCAGCTGTTTTGTATGTTTGAGAGCGTTTTATTCACAATGAATGTGGGCTTGGTCTCATTGCTGTCATGATCCCGCACCTGATTAATAGACACTCACCTTTATGTGTCATGGTTGAAGGGTTAGAGAAGCTTTTCCAGGAACTTCGAGTCTATTGGGAATTTCACACCGAAGTTCTGGTCTTTGGCATCCAAAGTAGCCTAGATGGCAGAGCTAGCTCTTTATCCTCTGAATGTCACGCTTTCCCACCTATGCTATGTCATTTCCCACAATTCTCAAGAGCATTCCGTTCATTTCCCAGTAACCTCCCCAGCTTCCATTACCCTAAGGGCGGAGCAGCCTTCGGTTTGTTACTGAGCCATCCTTTAAGACACACACTGGGCTAGCAATACAGGGACAAACTCTTTCCTTCTTCTTCCTCCCCACTTCCTTCCTTCACCCCCTCCTTTCTTTCCTTTCCTCTCTTCCTCCCTTTTCTTTCTTTCCTTTTTCTTTCTATCTTCTTTTGGGGACAGGCCTTGCTATACAGCCCAGACTGGACTGTGCTCTTAATCGGCCACTTCTAGTCTCCTGATGCTGGGATTACAGGCGTATTCCCCTGGCTCCCAGATCTCACTTTCAGTTCCATCTTGACTCTTCTTTTCTAATTTGCGTCTTTCAGGGTTCATGTGAACACACCTTCTGCTTATCTGTGTGCTTGCATCTTCCCTGTGTTTCCTTTCTGTCCATGTTTTCCTGCGTCCTTCTCTTCCTTACTGTGACTCCGGCCTCAGACAACAGATGCAACTATAGCAATTTAAATCAGAAAAGGAGTTCAAGATGAAGAATCGGGTGCTTAGGGACCTGCTTCAGAATCAGAGGCTTTGTTTCCCAGCCTCTGCTCCCCAGAACCACACCAACAAGCTGGTGCAACAAAGGAACTGGCAAGGAACGTCTTCAGCAACCCAGCAAGCAGATTCCAGGATCATTCATGTTAGCTGCAAGCCAGAGTCAGGAAGCCATAGGCAAGGCTGTGCTCCTCAGACACAAGATCCTTCAGCCTCGTGGAACTCGAGGGAGGAGTTGCTGCTGTAGTGGGAAGTAGATCTGTTTCAGGGTGCTGTCTCTTTCTCTGCATGACTAGGCTCATGGGAGTGTGCTTTGCCTGAAAGAAGATACAGCTCAGAGTGAGGATCAACTGCATTCATGGGCAATGGAAAAGATAGGGTCAGTTACTTAGAGAGCTGGGAAAAATACAGTGGGGACTGGTGATAGCGTGACCTGAGGAAGGGGGATGAGGTGGACCCTAGAACTGTCAGGATTTTTGTGTTCTAGGTGAGTGCTCGTTTCGGAAGAGGTTCTCAGTAATCTAGTAGACATCATCAAGGCAAAAAACACAGTTCTCAACTCAAAGGGAGCAAGAGACAGTTTATTCTGGAACCAAAATATGCGTGGCCATGGCCCAGAAAAACACAACTCCAGGTTAACCATTACTATGTTTTCTAACAAGGAAGCAGGTTCGTGGAGTTTTATAGTAACAGAGCAAATTTTAACATACTTTGGTGAAGCCGGGTGGTGGTGGTGCACACCTTTAATCCCAGCTCTTGGGAGGCAGAGGTAGGTGGATCTCTGTGAGTTCGAGGCCAGCCTGGTCTACAGAGCTAGTTCCGGAAGAGCTAGAGCTAACAGTGAAACCCTATCTCAACCCCCCCACCCCCAAAGTACTTTGGTGGAAACATCAGAGAGATGGGGGAATTTCATCTGTAGGCTAAGATGGTGTCTGAGAGCATTTCTAGCCCTTCTATTGGTGGAGAATAGGGTTTTGTTAAGGTAATACAGTTCAAAGGTTTGTATCTGCTTACCAGAATATTAGGTCTACAGAGGTAGGTAAGTAATAGCTATTTGGTAGGCTAGAGATTGCTGGCAATAAATTATAACTAGGCTCAAAACCATAATATTCCATATTTTTCATAGTCTTTAGCCAGTTTTAGCCAGTCAATCTCTGGAGTTGCAACTTCTCTCTGGGAATTGTTCATTACACCATGACCCATACTGTGGGTAATGCTCAGACCCTTTGTCCCCATCCTATCAGTTACCCAGTGATCTCTCAGGGATGGAGGCTACAAGTGGGCTTGGGAACACAAACTTTCCTTCACCATGGTGATTCTGTAGCCTGCTGTCCAACAGCAAGAGGCCAGTGACTGGTTCTTTCTGGAGTGCTGTGGTCGTTTGAATGAGAGTGGCTCTATAGCCTCAGGTATTTGAATGCTTGGTCCTCAGTTGATAGAACTGCTTGGGAAGGATTAGGAGGTGTGGCCTTGTTGGAGATGTGTCCCTGGGGACAAGATTTGAGATTTCAAAAGTGCACATCATGCCTAGTTGTCTCTCTTTGTCTCACGGTTGAGCCTCAAGCTGCAAGCTTTCAGTTACTGCTACAGCACCATGCCTGCCTGCTTGCTGCCATGCTCCCCACCACAATGGTCATAGACTCACCCTCTGAAACTGGAAGCCCCAAATAAACTATTTCTTCTATAAATAGCCTTGGTCACAGTATCTCTTCACAATAATAGAAAAGTAACTAAGACAAGGCCCCCTCATCATTTCATTACACACAGAGGGGTTGCCACCATTCATGGATTTCTTCCTGTCTTATTCACGTCAAATAACTTCTAATGGAGAAGGTGACATTTATGCAAAAGACCGGGGCAATGGCTAACACTCGGGATTTTGTGCTCTGCTGGTGTGTGTTATCACTCTGAAGGGGTTGTACAGAGAGTGCTAGAATGACCTGCCAAGGTGCTGGGCCGCTTCCTGCTTCTATTCTCAACTTGCTTCCGCTCTTTCCATCCTTCTCTCTGCTTTTTTTGCTCCTACATTTTTCTTTCTTCCTTTATGTTTGATGAAGTACTGTTCCACTTCATGATCAACTATTCCCCCCCCCACCTCCCCATATTGATTGAAGCTTTGTTGTCAAGATTCCATGTATTTTCAGGCTGTAGAAACCCATCTCAGTCTAGCACGTGCTAAGTAAGATGCAATTTACCAACTGTTAAAATGGAAGAGCCAGGGCCTCCCTGGCTTGAGGTCTGGCTGGAGATAGATGCTCAGCTGGTGTCTTGGGGACTCTCTCTGAAGCGATGGCTCTGCTCCTCCCTGTGCTGGCCCTATTCTTTGTCAGCATCTTTCTGGGGAAAGTGACCGGCAGCTAGAGATGCAACAGTCCTTACAGATGTGGATCTCATCGGAGAAGCCCAATCACTCTCAAACAAAAAGAATCAAACCAGCGTTCACTGAGGGTCCTGTGCCCTGCCTGGGCCATGTGAATATCCTTAAATTAACCTGGAATAATCTGGTGACCTCTCCTGAGGCATGCGATTGAATTGCAGGAAGCTGTGCAGGGGTCATTTGGACAGAGCATTGCAGATGTGCAAAGAAGAGGCTCTGCTCCTCGTCTTTGTTCCTTCCTTATCCTGCATCCTGACTCTAGCTGTTTATGGTCTATTTCTTGCTGCTGAATGTGCCTGTCCCTATGAACTTGAATTTACCCATACAACCAGCACCCTGGTCCGGAAATAGAACTTGCCTCTTCTAGAAGCTCCGTATGAGATGCTTCCTGATTGCACTCGGTGTGTGAAAGGCAAAACAAAGACACTTTGAGGAAGCAATGGAGGGAACTGCGAGCATGAGCCCTGGAGGAAAAGACTATCACAGCCAGCTACATTCAAGCGAGGAGCGTCTGCTTATCAAGGGCTCCTTCAGGAAATATTGAAAAAAAATAAAAGCTCTGACAGTCATGGGGGAATGTCAAAAGGTTATAGAAACCCACTGGAAAGAACTGTTGGCATCTAGAGCGGGAACAATTTGAGCAACAAAGTAAACAATAACAGAACTGGATTATGAACTAAGACGTAAAATAAATAGCCATGGGTATGGACCGATAAATGACTAAATACATGGGTGCAATGGAGAGAAGGGCCTTGTGCTTTGAGCAGAGGGATCCCAATGGATGCAGACAGCAGCTCCTCCAGGCACGTCTTCCCAGTCTGGGCTAGACTTAGGGACTTGGTTCTAGAGAGGCAAGCATGGGAAGGGAGCGCACTAGCGTTCTCACGGAGAATAGACAAGTATGCTGGAAGCATATGCCTCAACCACCAAGCAAGGACCAGGGCACATTACAGCAGGGCACTTCCCAAAGCACACATCCCTAGTAAGTCTTTCAGAAACACCAGCCAAAATGCAACACACACACACACACACACACACACACACACACACACACACACACTCCTCTTCTGTGACTCATAACTTGTTCAGAATGAGTTTTTGTACAAATAGGGAAGAATGTGAGGGCAAAGAAGTCGTGAGGAAGAAGAGGTAAAAAATACAAAAGCTGGGCTTTGGTGGCACGCACTTTTAATCCCAGCATTCAGGGAGGCAGAGGCAGGTAGATTTCTGTGAGTTTGAGGCCAACCTGGACTTAAGAGTGAGTTCCAGGACTGCCAAGGCTACACAGAGAAACCGTATCTTGAAAAACCAAAAACCAAAACCAAAACCAAAAACAAAAACCCAACAATAAGAAGAGGTGAATAAATGAGATGTGATGACCTGGTTGTCCTGTGGTGACTCAGAAGAACATTATTATGGGAAATTGGCAGAATTCAGATAGTCTGTGCTTAATAGTGTTGCACCAGCGTTGATTTCTTTATCTGGATGGATGCACCATGGTAATTTACCATGTCTACAGTGGGGAAGCTGGGTAAAGGGCAGAGAGTTCTGTAACATCTTTAATAGTCCTCTTCAAATCTAAAATTTTCCAAAACAGAAACTATTAAAAATCATACATCTAAGAGAGCAAAAAAGCTAAACCATAGAGTTCACACTGTCTGGAATGCATCTAAACCTGGAAAAGACGATTCAGAGCCTGTCAGGATCTTCACAGATTGATAGCCCAGCCAGAACTACACAGCGAGACCCTGTCCAAAGATAGAAAGCAGATAAACTACAGAAGCCCGACAGTAATGGAATAGGAAGAAGAATCAGTACGTAGTGCATCACATCTGTAATCCTAGTGCTTGGAGGGCTGAGACAGGGGCTAGGGCTGGTGTGGGCTACACCATGACACCTTGTCTCACAAAAGGGACAAGCAGAAGAGTTGGACAAAGGAATATTCGATGACCGATAGACATGTCTCTATAGAGAAGGCAAGCAAGGGATCACATCCACTCCTCACACTGCGGGAGGATCAGTCAGGGCTCTTTCATCTCCTCCCTGACCTTCCTCTGTTTTCTCCTCCCTCCAGCCAGCCGTGCTCCTCATTGCCTATCCCACTGCTGTC
This sequence comes from Bramus lutescens, assembly GCA_001685075.1. Classification (NCBI taxonomy): domain Eukaryota; kingdom Metazoa; phylum Chordata; class Mammalia; order Rodentia; family Cricetidae; genus Bramus; species Bramus lutescens. Next base: position 234,993 of record LOEQ01000467.1, on the reverse strand, counting down.
CTCATTCCCATGAAAATTTTGGTTTTGATGTGGCTCCTTCCTGCATCTTGTCAGCCCACTTTTCATAACCTCCTGTTTTCTCACTGTCTCTTATTTGGGCTTTTGCTTCATTAACTCCAAAAAAATTTGTAATGAAATATTTGGATATGATTTTCATCTGCTCGTCACCAGCACCTCTCTAGACAGGGTCTCACTATGGAGTTCAGGCTGCCCTTGAGTTCACGGTCCTCCTGTCTCTACCTGCCAAGTGCTGAGATTACAGATGTTTGCTACCATCCCAGCTCAAAGTCTATTTTATATATTTATTTAGTTTATAATCTAGTGCAATTATTACCTAGTCATTTGAATTGTTATGGGTTTAGCCACTAATATCTCTTTCTTATTAGTTTCCACATGGACCCTTAAGCATTCTGGGCAAGCACTCTATCACCGAGTGATACCCAAGTCCATGTCACTATTTTGATGAGTGTCTTTATTACCATTCTTTCTCTCGTTTTTATGACACAGCCTTGTACATAAATCTCAATGTTACTCTTCTTTGGAGCAAGTCAATTCTTTTGGCCCGGACTTCCCAGGCCTAGGAGGAGAGTTAGGGGTCAGGGCCATCCTGGGGCAAACATCACTCTTGTGGGTTCTCTTCTTGGGTTCATCGCCTCCATCACTGATACATGGGAATGCTCATAATTTTCAGTTACCTCTTGAAATGTGGAATTTGGAATGAAATTATAGACTGAGTGTTCAAGACTCTGTAGCTGCGGTGATTTTTTTTTTTAAAGAAGTTCCTTTAAAGGCCTTTGTGTTGAAAGCTTGGTCTTCAAAGCTGTGCCATTGAGAGGTGGTGGAAATTTTGAGAGGAGGAGCCAGGTGGGTCTTTAGGTCATTGGGGCATGCCCTTTAAAGGGGAAGATGAAACCCTAGCACTTTCCTTTCCTCTCTTTCAATTTGGTTTTTAAAATTCCATTTTAAAGATTCATTTGTGCATGTGCCTGTGTATCCATCACTGTGCACATAAGGGTATCAGAAAATGACTTATGGGAGGTGCTTCTCTCCTTCCACTGAGTGAGTTCCAGTGACTGCGTAGGCCCCCAGTCTTAGCAACAAGCACCCTTGCTTCCTGAGCCATCTTTTTTCTCTTTTGCTTTCTATCCATGAGATGAGTAGTTTTTCCTTGTCCCGTGTTGCTGCTGTGATGTGTCACCATAGGCTTAATGCCACAGGGCCAATCTACCCTGGACTGAAATCCTTTAATACCATGAGCCAAAACGAAACCTTTTTGTTCTTGAACTTGCTAGCTCGACTTATCTTTGTGGGATACAACCTTCAGTCCTGTCCTGTGATAAAGCAAGAGGCTCAAATTAAGGCACAACAGGCCTAGGGTTGGGTGCGTGATGATTTCCCCAAGCACAGACTTTCTCAGTTGTATGGGGCCATGGGGCTGGGTGAAGCGCTGGATCTCTAAGTATCTCTTGGCTGGGAAGACTGGAGAGTGGACAAGAGGGCTTTGAACATATAAGTACTTTCTGAATTAAGTTCTCCGGGCTGGACACAGGGAAAGAGAACCGGTGTGTAGAACCAGTTAGGTCTGTCCCTTAGGGAAGGAGGCCGATGTGGAATGGAGCGAAGCCCCGCTTTGCAGATAAGTCGATCTGTGCTGGATCTGAGTTTGGATGAGCAGGCTGCGTGACCTTGGCGACAGTGCCGCTATAAAGAGTGTGCGGTATGACTCGGCACTGGGCTTATGCTCCATGGCAGGTTACAGTAAAAGCTTGGTACATGCTTGGCTGAGGAGTGTGAGCTGCAAAGCAGGGAGTACACCTCAGAAGTCCAGCCTAGCACCCCAGTAGGGAAAGGGTCTCTTGTGTCTGGGGGCTCTGCGTTCTCCATGAGCCACTGCTACCGGTGGCAGCTACAGGCAGAGAGAAGCCTTCAGCAGGCATTTGAGATGAATGAGTTTATTCATGTGTCTTAGTTTTCACCCCACAAACATGATACCATTTTAAAACTTTTTTTAAAATCAGCTTATAAAGCATTAGGTTTCCTTATGGCGTTTTCATGCATATTTCATCTTGGTTGACGTTCCATCCTTCCTCTTTCTCTCATCTCCTATCTGCACTTGAAGCCCTCCACCGCCAGTCTTCCCGTTCCGCTCACAATACAGGTATCCTCCTCCCCTCCCCCTCCTGCCTCTTTAAAGCCTGCCCCCCCCACCCCAGGCATGATAACTTTTTGCCTTTGTGTTACCTTTGAGTGAATAACTCATAACAACCTCTTTGGTGGATTCTGACATTGTCTCAGCAGGAATAATAGGAAAGGGCTGGGGGAGGACCAGGGTCACTGAGAGGGCAGGCACATGATGGTACGCCTGCCAGTGGGGAAAGATAGTTCCAAAAGAAGATTTCTCAAGGAAACAAGAAAAAGATGAGAAAGAGGAGCTAAAGGCCTCAGCTAGGCTGGGCTGAATACAGACTGTGCACTCCTGAACTATTCCAATGGGTCTGTGTGTCCCGAAAGTTATGTGCACCATTTCCTGGTAAGATGGTCCTGTGAGGTAGAAGTGGGCTCTGCTCCACTGGATGCTGTCTGTGTTTGGACTAAGTCTGTCTCCTTGTAGCTTTTGTTCATCCAGTCCTCTCATTCCTTCTGTCATCACGCCTGTGAGTCCAACCCTCGCAGTGACTCGGCTGTGTCAGGTCAGGAACATTGTTCAGGAAGAACACCCCAGCATCTCAGTCACTCTAAAGCAAGAAGAGCACAGACTCCCTTGTCAGTGCCCTCAACTTGCTGGCCTGGATGAGTCTGCAGGGCTTGAGCCACTCCTGTGGGGAGGAAATAAAGGCCCCTCAAGACTTGGGGTGCTTGAACGTGAGAATCAGCACAAGTGGTAAGAGACAGGTGCCTTCTGGGCCAGACATGAGTCAAGGAGATGACCTTAAGAAAGAGAATGTGACAAGACGTGGGGACAGAGGTCCTGCACAATGGAGGTCAGAGAGATGACAGCTCCCATCAAGGCCAGGCTGGAGAGAGAGCTGGGCATTGAGTGATGTGAGCAGTCAGGTGACCAAATGTGCTGACCAGTCAGCAGGGAGGGCCACGGGGTCTCATCACAGCTGGGGAGACATGTCCTTCAATATCAGTCACGCAACCCTGGGTCATATCCTGTGCTTACTATATAATGACAGATTAACGATTGTACTGGGGGAGAGAATGTGTTGTTGGCAATTGAGAATTGCAGGGACTGGGATGGAAACCAAAACATTGGGGAGCTGGCTCATATATCAGTATAAATAAGTTGAGAAGTATCAACTATTCCCCTCTAGATGGTTACCCGTGGGCACTATGCACCATGGACAGTTCCATTGCTGTCTGTTTTCTGTTCTTTCCTGTTAGTACAATCCTGTGTGCCAATTCCCTTGTAGCTATGGTCATCTCAGGTCATAGTTTGAGCCAATACAATGTAGGTCAAAGTCTTTGGGGATAGTTGTTCTTTTTCCCTAGAGGATAATAAAGACTACATCTTGCTGGAGAAGGTAATCATGGCCGGGTATGGTGGTGCATGCCTTTAAATCTAGCACTGGGAGACAAAGGCTGGTGAATCTCTGAGTTCAAGGCCAGCCTAGTCTATATAGATAGTTCTAGAACCACACAGAGCAGAATGTGGATGAGAAGACTGGAAGCAAAGCAGTCATTTTTGTGACAATGATAAAAGCGGTACAAAGGATGCCAGCCCAAGAAATTAAGTGGGGTCTGGTTCCCTGATTATGTCACGAGCAGCCGCCTCAGCCCGGAAACATTGTTGCAAACTGGGCTCTTATCTCTGCAATCCAGAGCAGGCAGGGCTTTCTATTTTCGCAACAGAGCATATTATTCATGCACGCAGGTACCACATGGAGTTTTTCAGCTAGCAAAGCTGAGAATGAGAACACAGAAGGTGTTCTAACTAGCTAACTCATAGGAATGTATCCACGGGGTTCTCTGATGGCCATCTGTGGGGACATGTTTCCATTCTCTTCTGGTCGTGAATATAGCTTGTGTACTTTGTGAAAATTGAGACAGAGAAAATGAAATTTAAAGAACAAAGAGAAAAAAACCCCACAAAGCCATTTATCTGGGACAAGCTAACCCTGCAAGGTGGTGAATGGCCTCAGAGGAGTGTGGCTCAGACAGGTGATGTTTTCCCCACATAAATGGGATTGCATTTTTGGGCATTGCTATTCACTCAGCAGTTTATTGTGGACCCTTTGCAGTGATACTGTCAAGGGAACTCTGTCATCAGATCTCACTAGGTCTGCATTACTAATCAATACCATTATTTCATTGGGTATAAGAGCCAATGTTGTTAAAATGTCAGTTGGCGTCTCAGTTTTGTTAGTGGGCATAGGGCTGATGGGAGGTTGTGGGAAACACCTTGGAGAGCTTTGTGAGTCTTACCTATCAGGCCAACCCCGGACATGGGATTGCTGGCTCAGGGAGAGGCATACGTGGAAGGTCTCACACATGCACTAGCCTGTCCTGTTCCCTGGCGTGTGTGTCTGTATCCTGAACGGTGGGTGTTTCCAGAACTGTCTCATCTTGACGATCTGGCCTTCCACAAGTCCAGTTTTCTGGTCCCAAATGGATTCTGACGTCACTCAGGAGGATTCTGTTGCCACTTTCCTCTAATACACTCACCAGACAGACACTCTAGTTCTACTGCCCTCCCTCCTTTTCTTCTTTCCACAGGGCCTTGCTTTATTTCCCAAGCTGGTCTAAAACTTGTGATCCTCCTGCCTCAGCCTCCCAAGTGCCGGGATTGTAGGCATGTACTGCCATACTCTGCATTTTATTTTATTTTTTAAAAGACAGGTTGTCTTGTAGCCTAGGCTGATTTTGAACTCACTGTGTAACTGAGGGTGGCTTTGAACTCCCGATCCTCCTGCATTTATCTCCTGAATTCAGGGCTCACAGGCATATATACCACCACACCTAGTTTATGCAGGACCTAAGCACTCTGCTGCCTGAGCCATGCTTATTACATTCATCCAGTACCACATGCTTTATGTCCGCAATTCTACCTTTCCGGAACCACACGCAAGGTCGACTTTATTCTTTGTGTATTCAAACACGGCTTCCTGTTTGGGCTTTGACTAAGGCAGACTGCAAAAGGCCCAGTTCTCTAAGAGAAACAGCAGAATGTTGTTTTTGTTTTTTAAACAAGTTCCTTTTACTTTCCAACCAAACTGCCTGTATCTGGACTTCCACAAGTGCTCTTCCAGACATCCACCTCCCTGAGGAGAATGCTCTGGAAAGCTGAGCCCCTCTGGCCAGTCCCTGCCCTGCCCCCAGCATCACAGAGGTGTGGCCTGTGGGAAACTGGTTTCACACAGCCTCTTTGCTCTCTTGGGGTATGTAAGCTGTGCCCCTTCTTTCTACCTAACTTGATTGGCAGTGAGAACAATGGATTTCAATGTCCCTGCCCTCATTAGGGGCATTGTAGCTACTCCCTTGGCTCTCCAGCAGAGATGCTGTGAGGGAGCCAGCTGTAAAGTTCTCCACAGTAACAATGGGAGCCAGCAGAACAAAGAACATCCTGTGCCTTGTTCTCATCACTGGGACCAAACTACATTAAGTATCTTTTGGGAGCCGGACATCCTAAGCCTTGGGGGACCAGGTTCTCTTAGTGATGGGTTTCAAAAGCCATGTATGGACAGGTGAGAATCAACATTTAATTAGCACATGCCTGAGAACACTGCCAGCTCACCACTTTGAAGTTTCCCTGAGGTACCTGCATGCCAGCCCTCCCCCACAAGAAGAAAGGAAAGGTTGACTAAATCTTCCCACATCCTTTGGTGCATGACACACTGTCCCTTTGAAAGGCAAATTCTTCCATTTCCCTATGCAGTGAAGGCCAGCCTGCTCTCCATTCAATCTCCTTACTAGGGGAGCCTGCTTGACCTCCAGGCCAGCCCTCCTCCATTGTTCCGAACAACTCTGCCCACTCTCTTTCCCAAATGTTATCGCTACCTGTTTCCTTCTGCCCTTGACATTCCCAGCTACTCGCACGAAATTAGAGCCTTCATGGGCCTCTAGGGCGAAATTCCCTTCTCTGAACCCTGCTGTCAGCCTCCTTTGTGGGTTCTCATTTCTCCTTCTGTAGGGTGTTTCCCTCCAGGTTCACCCATGTTGAGGGTGGTTCTGTCTCTAGTTTAAGAGCTTGGTTACTTGCAGGACTCCAAGACATCTTTGTGAGGATACATGCCTTACCCCATGGCACATGGCAGTGTGTGCGTGCCCAAGTGTGCCCACATGTGCACACACACACTCACATGTGCAGGGTTTTCCTGAGAGTAAGCATCGAATTGCCATGGCGCTCTCTCTCTCTCTCTCTCTCTCTCTCTCTCTCTCTCTCTCTCTCTCTAACTGTATGGGCCTCTACACTATTTGAAAAGAGCAAATCTCTTACCCCAGGACCTCAGTGCTCTGAGGCTGCTCTTCCTGCAGGTCCCCTGGCTAAAGACCTCCGGACCTACCTACACAAAGGAGCAGCCCATGTGTTTACCCTCTGCATTTCCCCTTGGCCCCTATCATCACTTAACTGAGCTATGGAAGTCTCTAAACCTTTACCTCTAGGTCTATAACAGCAGCCCCTCTCTCTACTGTATTCGTTTTTGTTATTGTCTGTCTCTACAAACTAAGTCTTTTCTTAGTTGACAGGAATTTTGTCTTTCTAGTAGGGCCCAACAGTTAGCGGCTGACTCAACAGATCCTTCTTGTGTGCGGCAGGAGCAAACGTGTGGGTCAAGGCTGTTAGTCGCAGAGTATCTCCAACCAAGATAAAGGGGAAAATGATTTATTCAGGGAATCACATAGATTGCAGAGTCAGGAATCTGGAAAGAAGCAGATTCAAGCTGCAGCTTCCAGAAATGTCTGCCAGCATAGCTGGCTCTAGCTACAGAGCAGAGCCGAAATACGGTGCCTGTTCTGTAGTGACGAGGCTTGGCAATGGTCTCTGCCACCATTTGGTTATTGGAAAGGCAATATTCTTACCATTGTCTGAGTCTAGACTCTGTGGCTGAAACGTTATACCAGAGACTGGGTGATTTACAGTGAGCAGAAGTATTTGGGCTCTGGAGGCTGGGAAGTCAAAGAGCACAGCACAGACATCAGATTAGCTTCTGTTGAGACCTCAAGCTTCTGCAGCTGTGGTAGGAAGCCAAGAGGAAGTGGGTAGCACCAAAGGGACAAGAGCATTTTCCAGCTGTCACTCTCCTGGAGACAAACCCAGCTCTTTGAGAGCAGCAACTCACTCACTACAGCAAGCAGGTCCCAGTGGTTTCCTGAAGCTCTTCCCCACCCCCCCAAACTTCCATAGTGTCCACCAACTTTCTGCTTGAATTTTGGAGGAATAAAGCTGTCATATATAAGATGGGACAGCTGTGAAGCTATGTGTGAGAGATTTGTGGAGGAGCCTTTAATGACAGCTGCCTATTATACACGCTTATCTATCGAGATAACTCTGCGGGGATTCAAGAACTTTAATGTCGTTTTAGTTTTCTGGGTAGCGTGCTTGTTCGAGCAGCTTTGTAGGCACTTGTCTCCCTGGCCTCTTTTCCTGTGATGTGCCCTGTCCTTCACCCTCTCTTTCCTCCTCTTCCTTTTCTTTGTGTTCTGTCGATGCCTAGTCAGTGGCGATAGATGGTAGACAATAGGCCAGACTAGTCTGAAACTCTTAATTCTCCTACCTCAGCCTCATGAATGATGATATCACAGATGTGTGCACCACACCCAACACTGAACTGAAAATTCTGAATTGTGATAAAGTGAAAACATTGATTTTATCTCGTAGTTTGAGCCTTGTAAGTCTTGTTCATGGAATCTCACCCAAATTCATCTCCGTGTATCAGATATATCATTCTATGTTCCTGTTGGCTGAATGGTTATCTTTCTCATGGAGGTCCTTAACTCGCCTGGACCCCACCAGTGCATGTGGTGTACCTAGCTTCCTTCTTCCTACCTGAAGAGCATAGTTTCCCCAGCAACCATTTGCTACACATTTTGTCCTCCTAGACTGATTTATGAGGCTTTTCCTGTTGGAATCCAAGTTCTTGGACACACACAGGCCTTATATTCAAGCTCTCTGTTCTGACCTGTGGTGCCAGCGATGTAGACTCTTGTGACTGGGACTCTAGGAGTCACTGATATTCCGATGAGAAAAATTCTTCTCTCTCTGATGATCAAGGTAGTCATGTGGAAACTTTCATTCATCTTTACAAATTTGGGAATAAATACATTTACCAAGTTCCAGATTCTTCTGCTTCTGCCTTCCAGTGCCAGGATTATACACATGTGCCACTAGGCCTAGTTGGAAATGATATTTTTATAATAGCCCATATAACAGCATGGGTTATTCCATTCCTTTAGAGTTCGTCATCACCTTTAGTAGAGGGTAATAGGATCTTTCATAGAACACTGGCTCTGTCTTATTATTTGCTGCCATTAAGAATATCTTTTGAAAACATTTATTTTTATTATTTGAGAACACACACACACATATAACATATATGTTTTGCCTGCATTTATGTCTGTGTAACATATGTGTGGGTGATACCCATAGAGGTCAGAGGAGGATATTGGTTTCCCTGGAACTGGAGTTATAGACAGCTGTGAGCCAACATGTGGGTGCTGGGAACTGAACCTGGGTCTTCCGCGAGAACTGCAAGTGCTCTTAACTGCTAAGACATCTCTCTAGACCTGTTTATGTTTAATATGTAAGAGTGTTTTATCTGCATGCATGTATATACACCCATGTGCATGCCTAGACCCTGCGAAGGCCAGAAGAGGGTGTGGAATCTTCTGAAACTAGAGTTAGGATGGCTGAGAGCCTCCATGTGAGTGCTGGGAATGGAACCCAGGTCCTCTGCAAAAGCTGCAAGTACCCATAATGTCCGGCAACTCTCCCTCTCTCTGTAGAGTTACGAATGGCTAGTGTGTGAGAAGAAAGTGCTACTGATTTTATAAGTCGATGTTACATATATCCAGCCACCTTCTTGTGAATTCTATTAGTTCAAATTTCTGTGTAGATTTCCACATTGTCCACACGTGACAGTTTAAATCCCTTGCCTTTAATTACTAGACCGCTAATTTCTTTTTCTTGCTGTGTAACGTTGACCCCCATCTCTGACTCTTTGCTATATAGTGGCAATGTTAGTAGGCATCTTTATTATGTTGCCAATCTTTTAATTATTTTTGGTGCTGAAGATGGAACCCAGGGCTCCACACATGCTGAGCATGAATTCTGCCACTAAGCTATACTTGAAGTCCAAATGCTGCCAATCATGGTTTTCATTTTTTTTTTATTCTGAAATGGGGTCTCACAGTTGTGAGACGTCCAGAGTAGCGGGGACAAGGGCTGAATTATTCTGTTGTTCTCTGTGCTGTGAAGGGCTGCCCTTCTCCCAGGCCCCAGCCCACAAGGAACAGGAACTTCAGATGTCGCCTCTGTACTGTGGTGTTGCTCAGTGGCTAGGCCACCACCTAGGCTTACCTGTGGCACACCTGTGCATGTGGGAGGGTGGCATATAGGGAACATTTGCAATGTTTTGGAGTTTGAATGGGACCTGTGCCCTACTAGCTGTATGACCGTGAATAAGTTATCTGATATCCTTAACCCTTGATGCCCTTTCTTATCTGCAAAACATGGAAAGTGGTGGTCCCCAGGGAAGCCACCTGTGGGTTAAGTGACACAACCCACAGAACAAGCACATGTCAGGACAGTAGCTGTCAGCTGTGGCCTCAGTGACCTGAAGGAGCAGTGGCATCAGTGTGGGAAAGCAAACCTTCCTCAGCGTCTCTAAGGCCACAAGAGGTGCTCAGGCGAGGGACGAAGAGAATGTTATATGCGGATGAAGCCAACATTTATTTTAACATGTTTTAAAGCTTGGAAAATGAGAGACTGAAGGGAGATAAATGAAGATGAGGATTCTTAGTAAAGTTTTCTTTAAAGGTCTCTTTATCATTTTTCTGTGTTTCCAAATTTTCCTACAATGAATGTATTACTTTCATACATCTTTAAGACATGTTTTATAGTAACAAAAATCTCAGTGTGACTCATCGGGGACAAGGCTGCCAAGTGTCTGACTGTGGTGGTAGAAATGTGTGCCCCAAAACGGGCCTGTGTGTCTGGCACAAGGCTCGCCCCTCGGGATCAGTGTTCTGTTTATTTCTGGGCACGGGTAGCCATGGGGATCTTAAGTGCCACAGTGGAACAAAATATGGCCAGTATGTGAAGGCCACAGAACCAAAGGGAAGCTGGCTGAGAAAGTTGGGGGGTGAGTGGAAGAGGGAGCCACAGCACAGAGGAAGAGTGGAAGAAGAGAAGCAGGGATGGAAAGCTAGAGACAGCAAGTCTGCAACAAAGACAGGGTCTGGTAGAGATGGAGATGAGATGGCGAGACAGATGGGAAGGGAGAAGATGGAGAGGCAGACACCAGAGCCAAGATAGAGAAAGGCAGAGAAGAAGGGCGCACGGGGAGATAGAAACAGATGAGAGACACCTAGATACCCACAGAGAGATAAAGAGTAGAGAGGGTGGGGCAGGGTCGGGGGAAGATGGAGGAGGGAGGCGAATAGTTATGGGAAGAGACCTCGACTGCTGCTTCTGCTCTGTGCCTGCTGTAGTGTCTGGACTCAACCTTCCTGCTCAGTCACGGGATTCAAACATGAAGCTTACAGATTCATCCCATCCACTGTCCCATGGTCCAGGATCCTAGGACCTAGGTGAGCCACAGGACCTTCCAGGCCAGAGTCCCTCTCTTTGGGCTGTGAGCTGCAGTGTCTTGGATGCTCCAAGCAAGAAGACAGATCCTATACCCAGATGCAGATGAAACCAATCTGCTCAGGTTGAAGGTGGGTGGAGGCCCCGCCCCTCCTGAGAGGCTCCACCCCAGCCCCGCCTATGTCCCATTGGACCCTAGCCCTTTGGCAGGGTCCGGGAGTCTGATCCTTCGTCACTGGGTTATGCCCTCAAGTCTTCCTCCCTGCTCTTGTTTCATAACTTTACTCAGGCTGCCTTTTCAGTCACATCCACCAAAAGCTACCAAGGAACAAACAGAGTTACTGAGTGTCGGGTGAGCAGGAAGTAAATGAGGCTTTAGGTAAAAGGGGCCCAGGGACACCCTCCAAGATGTAGCCTCTGCTGCATGTCCCTGGCCACCACCGGTCTGCTCTTCCTCTAGCCTTGTAACTCTCACAGAGTTCCAAGTGTCCCTAAACCTGAGATCCCTCACCTCGTGGAGTCTTAGAGCAAGGGGCACCCTCTGTGTCCAAAATGACGGCTGGACCCAGGAACATGATAGGAAGCCAGCCGTCCCTCAGGGATTTCTGTGTCCGGGGATGGAGGATGAGACACTGGGAAATCAAAATGAATCCTAGCACAGAGATTGCAGTCTTGGAGAGAGGGGTAGACAGGATAGCCTTAGAAAAGAAGAGAGCGGCTGGCATGCCCAGGAGGGTCGCAAGGATCACAGAGTTGTGTGTCCCGTCCCCCCCTCCCCATACCATTTATCACAGAGCTACACTCATTCTCGGGAGGCACACAGGGACTGAGAAAAATGTTTGTGACTTAAGAGAATTCCGGATGGTGGAAATGAAGACGTGAACGGCTCTGGCCTTGGGGTGGGGCCTCTGTGGAGAAAGACAGGTGACAGCTGCATGCTATGGCTTCCATGTCCCCTATAGGCGCTCCCAGACTGATGAAGCCGATTTGGTAGGTCATAGGACTTTTAAAAGGGGGCCTTAGCTGGCAAAAGTAGGGGATGACGCATTGAGGGCTGTCCCCAAACTCTGGTTCAGCCCAAGCTGCAGGACCCCAGCCGCTTTCCACTCTCTGCTTTGCCGCCACATCCTACCATGTGCTCCTTCTGCCATTGTGCAGGTCTGAGATTGGAGGGCGCGGACTGAGGGCTCCCGGTCCTCCTGCCCCTGAACATGCGTGGGATAGAGACAGACGGGAAGCAGCAGGAAAGGGTATAATTTAGGAAAATGAGCTCCAAAGTGGATCAGAGATGGACCAGGACCAGGTCCAAGAGATCAGAGGGACCTCTGAGGGGTCATTTACTTAGCAGCCCTCTCTGTGTGTGCAGGCGCTCTATTTTATCACACAGCAAAACCAGGGGCCACAGGTTTCCAGTCTTCCTCTGTTGCTGCTTCCCTCTGCGATGTCCCTAAAACAGTGACACCAACAGTGACACCAACAGTGACCAAGTGTTCAAACCTATGAGCCTGGGGGGAGTACTTCATATTTAAGCCACAGGAACTTTTAGTATTTGGGGATTCTTGAAGTAGCATAGAATGTATTGGACATTGTGAGATGGCCCTTGATCCTTTGGGGGGTGAGGGGCAGAGTGCTATGTTTGGAATCTGAAATGCCCCCCCGGTTCATTCTTCCGCCTTGGCTTTCACGTTAGAGGTGTTGTTTCAGAAGGCTACCAGGTTTGGGGAGGCAGGGCCTAGATAGCAGAGAAAGACACAGGGATGGGCCTTTCTCTGCTTCCTGTTGGTCACCTAGTTGAACCTTTGCCACGTGATGTTCTACATGGGGCAACTGAGGACCGAGCCCTTTGAAACCACAATGGTGCAAGCAGAACTAACTCGTGGATTAAAGAAACCATTCTGGGCTGGGAAGACGGCTCAGCCAGTAAAGATGCTGTCTAGGCTAAGGGCTTGAGTTTTATCCCCTGGTCCACGTGGCCAAAGGAGAGAACTGACGCTGTTGGTTGTCTTCTGACTCCACAGGCGCCACCCCCTGAGATAAACAAACCACCAAGGGCACACGTGCAGAGGTCAGAGAACTCAGGGATTGAACTCAGGTCTTCAGGATTGGCCAAAAGTGCCTTTATTTATTGAGCTGTCTCACTGGCTTGAATATAGGCCCTGATGGGGCAAATCAGCTCCTGAAAAGGCCAGGGCAGGGGGAACCAGGCAGTGGTATCAAGCCATGTGCATCAGTGACTGACGCAGGCAGCAGCCATTGCGACCAGGTTCTGTTGCAGAACCAGAACTGGTTCTTACACTCATGGGTCTCAGGATGACTGTGGCTTTAAAAAGCCGAGCTCCAGCAGAACCTGCAGCAGCTCTGGGCACAGGCCAACAGCTCTTTGGGTTTGTGGAGAATGGGCAGAGACGTAAGCATACAAGCATCAGATATTTCGCCTGTGTTCTGTTCCCCCTCCCTCCCCATTCTAGTGGTGAAAGCACGTGATCAAGCTCGACATCACGGGGTGCTTGATTTTATGATGAAGGATCGTGAATGTGCAACTAAAAGCCCCAAGCATCGGCCGCTGCCACAGGCTGCAGTAGGCTAATGGGGCTGTGGCTTTTGAGGGTCATGTGGGAGCCAGTGCCTGTGCAGCAAGGCTTTTAGGAGCATGTAAGGACAAGTCCTATCCTGAAGATCTTGATAAGTCCTGATAAGGAGTCTGGATTTTGTTGCCCACTGAGGACGGTGGGGAGCCATAGGGCTTTCGTTAGCGGGGTGGCATGGATTGCTAACTCTGCAATCAAAACTAGGAGGTGAGCCTGTGCAAAGTCTTCAGACCAAGAAGGAAGAGCAGGAGGCTGGCCTTTGTGGGAAAGGAAAGATGACATAGACCCCAGAAACTCTAACTCAGGAGGACATTGCTGAGCAATGGGGGTGGATTCTCCCACAGCTTTGGGGTTGTGAGTAGGTAATCATTTCTGAGGTGTGCACAAGCATGATGCACGCTGCCCATCACCATCACACGTGGACACGGCATCTCTGCATGTCGGGAAAGCATATGCCCAACTGTGCAGCCTGCACTTCTATCTTTAGTGCCACTGTTTCGTAGCTTCTCACAGTGCACTTATTAACTCCCAAAAAGTGAAGGTGCACAGGAGAGGACTAAGGTGGGAGGAAGGGGTAGCCAGGTTGGCTTTTGGGCCTATGCTTGGGTGATGGGGGCACTTCGGTGGTCAGTTTTGCCCACGTGACGCAACCTCGAATCCTTTGGGAAGAATGTATTAATGAGGGATTATCTTGAGTAGGTTGGCCAGTAGGCACATCTTTGGGGGTAATTATCTTGATTACATTAATTGATGCAAGAAGACCTGCCTAATAAAATGAGTGGCAACATTCCCCAAGCAGGAGGTTCTGAACTGGATCCGCACGGAAAGCAAGCTGAGCAAGGCATGCATACGCTTTACCCTTGTTCTGCTCTTGGCTGTGCTTGTGACTAGCCATCTCAGGTTTTTGCACCTTGACCTTCCTGCCACGGTGGACTGTAGCCTGGAATTGTGAGCTGAATTAAGCCCCTTTCTCCCTAAATTGCTTCTGCATTTTTTTTTCCAAATCACAACAACATGAAGCAAAACTAAAACAGAAATGAAGGTGACTTCCCCATCCAGGGAACAGAGAGGAACTGGTATGTGAGGGAGAGCTGCCTTAGACACATTGGCGGTGGGATCCTCATGGGACCCTGAGACAGTCACCAACAGACAGATAGGGGAGCAGGGCCTCAGGCATGGGGAGCTACGCAGGGCTCTGGAAACCTGGTGGACTGGCACAGGGACTCTTCGGTGGCCTCGACAATGAGGCCGATGTTGGCTGCCTTCTCACATTCCTCCCCCAACTGAACCCTGAAATTACTTGAGGGTGGTCATGTCTGTGCAGAGGAATCCAGCTCCCACAAGGCCCCGTATGGCTAAGAGTTACAATTCATGATTTGTGTGTACAGCTTATGTCTGTGAACTTCTTTGCATGGCTTTGAAACACGGTTTCATTGTGTAGCCTTGGCTGACCTTGAATGTGTGCTAGTCCTCCTGCCTCAGCCTCCCAAACGCTGAGATTATAGGTATGTGACACCTTCCCAAGAAGCGCCTGTAAATCTTGAAGAGGACCTTCCTGTCCTTTGTCCTCTTAGACGAGCTGTTCCCAGTTCCAGACATCACCTTAGTCTGGGAGGCTGTGAGGAAGGAGGCTTTTCATGTAGCTTTCTGTGACATTCAGATGAACTTGGTCTAAATGAATCTACGATAATTCTGTGGCATTTGGTCACACTTCTGCCTCACACCTGGGGGCGTTTTCGCTTTGTCATTAATCTGTGCGAGATTAACAGGGTTCCAGACTGGTTTGGCCTTGTTGGCAGTTTGAAGTGTTGAGCGCCACCTGGTGGTCGCACGGCACATGGCACTACCCGGAGGTTGACCGCGGGAAGTCTGTTTCCCAGCCATTTGAATCCCTGCCCCGGCTTATCCTTTAGTCAGCACCCCGAACCTTGAACGTCAGCACTTGGCATGGACTACAGGAATTGAAGACACTATCAAGCTTCTTAGCTCATGTGGGTTCCGGAAATTGAGGCGGGGGGAACTGCTTCTAGGAAGTGTCTGGCTATCCTTCCCCTCTTGCCAGTTGAGAACTGGCTACTAAATAAAGATGCCATGTGACCTCCCTTCTGCAGACTCCGGTCTCAGAGCAACAGTTAAAGTGTAGAGGAGGGAGGTAGATGACTCACTGATACTCCGAAGCAGGAAATTAGCACCCTGGGAACCTGACCCGGCAGCAGCCCATACAGAATTGATTGACGGTGGTTTGAGCCCGTGGGTGGAGTGGCTTTAATGTAGCTGAGCTTATTAATACTTCCTTCTGCTGGCCTTGGGTACAACCTAAACTGGAGCTGGGTGTGGTGTCTCAGGCCTGTAATCTTAGCTCTCAGGAAGCTGAGGCAGGAGGATTGCTATGAGTTCCAGGTCAGCCTAAACTCAAGAACAAAACAAGCAAAAACCAAACCAAACCAAAACAAAAACCCTCCAAATAAATTCTGAAATGACCAATAATGGCTCCCATCAGCATTTTTCAAGGTTTAGAAATTCCTGAGG
>LOEQ01000467.1:207940-219086 GCA_001685075.1 Bramus lutescens | reverse complement strand
GGGTGGGGCCACACAGGCTGCCACCCACACCGGTCACTGGAGGTGGTGGGCTATCTTCTCCCTAGGGGGACCCTTTGTTAATGGAGCCACTTGATGCTGCCTGGGTGCTGGATCCCTCTCAACCCTGAGTCCACCAGCCTTTGGACTAAGCGTGGCTCCAAGCAACAGAGACAAGATGGCAGAGGTCCTTGGAGAAAGCACAGCTGAAAGCAGCAAGGAGACAACCTGCTTATCTTTTAGTCTGGAGAAGAAACTTGAGTCGTTCCTCCTCCCCCATGGCAGGGGTGTGCAGGCTGCTCCCAGGGTGGGGGGTGTGGGAGGAAGGCACAGATCTGTGGGAAGGGCTGTTCTGAGACTGACGTGTATGGTTTGCCATGCCCGGGTCAATGAAGCAGGTGAGGTGGGCAGCCTGGCCATGTGGTTGAAAGACAGAGTGGCCATAGGGTCACGGTCTCAGCTGACACCGAGAAGCCAAGCACAAATAACTACTTGCCACTTAGGCAGTGTACTCTTCAGGCCTGGGAACGAGGGGACTTGAAAGTCAGCTAGACATTTTCCTGCTAGAGAAATTGGGGTCTCAGAGGTCATGCAATTCCTCTGTGAACCTACAGGGCTAGGTGGCACCAGACTCCCACCCCAAAAGAGGCCCCCTGTATCAAAATGCTTTATCATGTTTTATACTTAAAATAACCAAGTTTATGTTCATTTGCTTGTTTTGGGTTTTGAGATAGACTGGCTGGAACTCCTTCAGAGTCCTGATCCCTGCTGAGCTAGGATTTCTGTCTGTTCGAGAATGCAGGACAGGTGGTCAGGGTCTCTTTTCCTTCCCTGTCCCAAAGGCCTCGAAAGCAACAGGTTCCGCGCCCACATGGCTTCCTCTTCCTTAAGTAAAACAGTTTAGTTCTCCAACAGCTTTTCCTATTTGCATCTCCACCTGGCAGCAGAGGAGCCACACGCAAAATCACATTCTGCTTTACATGGGGCTGAGAGGGGAGACAGGTGTGCAGGACATGCCTTGTTTATGTCTACAGTTCTCCCTCTGCTGGCTGGGCTGGCTGTGGATCTTCGCAGAGATGGCTCAGGGCGTGGCAGAGGAATCTCTTCTCAGAGCCGGCCCCCTGTTTCCTTCAGCTTCTGTTCCCTTGCCTGTGGTACTCCTGCCAGCAAGTCTGTCCCGGGGGAGAATGTCCCTATTCCTGGGCAAGGCATAGGTGGGTGGCTGTCTGTTGAACAAGGCTCTCCCTCCTGGGAATGTCTTTTGGGATATAAACCAAACACACACAGATTGGTGTCCCTGTCCCTGCCCATATTCTGGGGCCTGTGAGCTGTCAAATGTCCAGGGCCATCTGAGGCCACGGGAGGCAAATAATCATCAAACCAAGATCCTTACTTACCATCTGTTACCCCAAAAGGTGTTGCCAGGAATCCTCCTCCAGAAACATCACCCATGGGCATAACTTTGTTTCCAGGCTAAGGTTGCCTGTCTGTCTGAGCTCAGTTGGCCCTGGATCCTGAGGCAGATAATCCTGGGACTGCTTAAGGGACAGCAATACCTGGGGTCAGGAGGTGACAGAGATGTCACCTTTCCCTGCCTTCCACCTGTGTTAATGGGTCTGGGTCTGTTTACCAAAATGATCCTGGAGGGGTCCTCAGAGGTCTTCTGTGACACAATGTCCAGGTCCTTTGTGTCTGGAACAAGGACTTGAGTGAGACCCAGAGTATCAGCGAAGTGTAGATTTATTAAGAGTGAGTACAGAGTGTACCCCTGGAGAGAGGGGGCTGAATAAGCTTGTGGCTCACAGACCCTCTGTCTGGGGCTTTTCTTTCCGGGGGGGGTGCATTTCGCTGACAGGAGTGAACCTTTCTTCAACTGTAGTAAGTGATTGGTTTTTCTTTTTTGTTTGCACAATCCTCGGAGGTCCAGGGCAGTCCGAGGGAAGGACTTTTGGTCTGTCTTCGTTGCTGGGCACCGAGTTAGCCGTCCTATGACTCACAGTCACGTGTGATGTGTCTGACTACCTTCAGGCCTCTAAGACTCTGGAACCCTCCCCTGTCCCCCAGACTCCTGCAGGCCATGTCTTTGTTTTCCCATCCTTGGGAGGCTGGTGGGAGACTATAGCAGGATGGATCTTGGTTCCTCCTATTCCTTTCTAGCATTTACAAACAAGATCGCAGAGGTTCCAACTTCCCGGGGTAACCCATCCCTGGCCTTGGGGGCACCTCCTCCATTTCTGTCCCTTGCTGTTCCTCAGCTGTGATGTCAATTCTGGAACGCCTGGCCCATTTGTCTTCGGCCCCTTTCTGCCCTGAGTTCCCTAAGGTCACGGCTTTGCATTGGTTCTGCACTGAACACTCGACAGCTTCTTTCCTCCAGATCCGCTCACGCGCACGCCAGAGAGGGACCTTGAGTTCTTGCTCTGCTGCTGTCTGCTTCATTCCCTTGGGATAAGGTCTCTCTCAGAACCTAGAGCTGGAGTGACAGTCATTGAACACCACCCACGCAGTCCTCCTCTCTACCCCCACACAGTAAAGAAGTTACAGACATAAGTGGCCTCCCAGATTTCTATGTTGATGCCCAGAGGCTAGAACTCAGGTCCTTGGACTCGTGCAGCAATTGCCCTACCTCCCCGGCCATCTCCCCAGCTCCTCTCCTTGCCTTTTTGACTATGAACCTGCCAAGCTCACAGAGAACGCTCATCTGACATCCACTTCAGTTTTTCTAGGCTTCTCAGGTCAGCCTGACCCCAGGTTCGAGGGCTATGCCAGGTCAGCCCTTCCTTCACCTGATAGTGCCCCTGAGTTTGGAGGAGGTATTCCCTGGCTCACACAGCCCTCAGGCTTTGCTTGGAAGATACACAAATAAGGTTCCATTGTTTTACTTGAGTTCCTTCCAGGACATCATGGAACCTGGAGCTTCCTGGTGCCCATGGACTTTGATACCTGCCTCCTGCCATCTATTCCGCAGTCCCTACCCACGGAACCTCTACGCCCGCTAAACCGCAAACATGGCCTAACATATTAGGAACATCATTCTAGACACCTGTGGCCATCATTACAAGGTGCCCAAACTGGGCGCCTTGTAATAACAGGAGTTTATTCTCTCAGGGTCCAAGAGGCTGGCGTTTGAGATCCAAGTGTTGGCAGGGCCGTGCTCTTCTTAACAGAACTTTTAGGGGAAGAGCCTTCCTTGTGCTTGCTGACCTCCAGAAGGCCAGCGTTCCATGGCAGCATTGCTCTGACCTCTGCGTCCATTTTCACTTTTATGTTATTTTCATTTTAGATAGGGTCTCAGTATGTAGCCCGTGTTGGGCTTAAATTTGGGATCTTCCAACCTCAGCTTTCTGAGTGTTGGGATCATAGGGCACATGGCACTGCACTTGGCTGACTCCATCGGTAAACTTTTTTTTTTAATTTGCTTAATTTGTGTGTATGTTACCTGCAAGTATGTATGTGCACCGTGGGTGTGCCTGGTGTCATCGGTGGTCAAAAGTGGGCATTGGATCCCCTGGAACTTGAGTTATGGGCATTTGTGAGCCCTGTGGATGTTGGGAATGGAACCCGGGGCCCCTGCAAGAGCAATGAGTGATCTTAGCGGCTGAGCCAGCTCATCACCCCAAGCCCTTTTCTTTATGTGGACCTTTTGTTTGTTTGCTTATTAACTTCTTATTTTTTATTTTGTGTGCATTGATGTTTTTCCTGCATGTGTGTCTGTGTGAGGGTGTTGGTTCCTGGAGTTACAGACAGGTGTGAGCTGCTTTGTGAGTGCTGGGAATTGAACCTGGGTCCTCTAGAAGAGTAATCAGTGCTCTTAACTACTGAGTCTTCTTTCCAGCCCGTGAACTTCTTTTGTGTATGTGTCTCTGTGTTCTTCCCTACTGAAGGAAAGGAGGGAGAAAGGAAAGGAGGGAGGGGAAAAGAAAGAGAAGACAAAGAAAGGAGAAGGCAAGCCAGAGGGAGTTACTGCAGTCGTGGGTGGCCCACAGAGGCCCCATCTGGCAGGCCAGGCGATTTATAGGCAGATTCAGGTTTCACAAGCCCAAACAGAGTCCCGGATTCTTGCTGTTAGGGAAGCTCATTAAAAAGAAGAATGAGAAAAAGGCAACAGACCGGGAAATGGAGCTTTCTCCAGAGTCTGTTTTTTTTCCCCCCAAAGCCCAAAGCCCAAAGTCAAGAGCATCCAGCACATTTCACTCTATGAACTGTAATGGTGAACTTCGGTCTGTCTCCAGAAGTGAGCCCACCCTGTGGAGACTCCGCCCACCTAGATCCCCTGTCAGCTCAGAATCTGCTCTCACCAGGTCTTCAGGTTTGACTTACCTTGTCTATGAAACCATTCAGAGGAGCCACCATCGCCTCTTGTGGGAACCAGTGAGACTGGCCGTCATCTTGCCACTGCCCAGCCTATTTCGTTCCAGCGTTGCTGGCTCACTCTGTTCCATGGTGCATCCCCACCCCCAAAGCCCTATCCCAGAGCTTTTAGGAGATGTGACTGATGGCAATTGCTGTGTGTTTGGCTCTCTTGCACTTGTGCTGGGGATTCTGTCCTCACTAATGGGGTGAGATGGAGGCTGCCTGAACGCATGTGTTCTAAACAGGAGCAGTCTCAGCTCTCAGGCTATGCTGAGGTAGCCTGGGATCACTGCCTCCAGTCTCTTGGAGTAGGAAGAAGTTCACTGATGTGAAGGAAGAGGTCAGTGATTGGGGGAGTGTGCCCCAGCTCCTCTCTCCATGGCTAGCTAGCCAGGGTCCTGTAGGAATGACTCTGAGAGCTTACATGTGTGTGCCTGGAGTAGGGATGAGGAAGAGCCGGTACCTTGGAACTTGCAAGGTCATGAAACCTACATTAACTTGAGAACTGGAGTTTACTTCTTGTCAGAAGTTCGAATCCACTGGAGAGAGCCAGGCAGGGAGATCAACCTAATGTTACCCCTGTTGAATGATAAGGCTGGTCCCCTGGCCAACCTTGGCTTGTCCTGTATGTCTTGGACACACCTACCGTGGATTGAATTGTGTCTGCAAACCCATACTTCCCACTTGCCTATCTTCTATGCCCCCCTCCCCACCACACCAATCCTTTAAGCTGGTTTGAGATGTTTCTAACAAGGACAAGTTTAGAGGAAATGAACTTAAAATTAAAACAACTTACAAATTCAAATCAGTGCTTGTCCTTGCTATAAGATACATGTTTGTATTTTCTTGTTCTTTTGACTCAGAATTGAACCCGGGCCCCACAGCATCCAGATGTAGAAAGAGATTAACTAATGCATTTAGAGAGGGTTGGAGACGATGATTCCTGGGTTCGGGACTGGGGAGAAGGACCTGGGCAAAATAAGATGTCCCTGTGTGACCTTCAGTGGAGACACAGGATGCAGAAGGGCAGGCAGGAGACTGTTCAGTTTTTAGCTTTGACTTCTTCCC
This sequence comes from Bramus lutescens, assembly GCA_001685075.1. Classification (NCBI taxonomy): domain Eukaryota; kingdom Metazoa; phylum Chordata; class Mammalia; order Rodentia; family Cricetidae; genus Bramus; species Bramus lutescens. The sequence continues at coordinate 213,668 of LOEQ01000467.1, read as the reverse complement.
AGCGTCCTTCCTGTCTGGGCCTCAAGTTTGAGGTTTTGCTTCCGGCAGGAGCTATAGCAGTAGGGGTGCACGGGCTCCACCTACTGTCCAGTTGGCGTTGGTGCGCGAAAGGCATACTCAAGGTGGAATGTGGTTCAGGGTGAAAATGGGTGGCAGTGAGGACAGGAGCCATCTGAGCTTACTTTCTTCTTAAGAGACAACACAGAATCCCTGAATTTATGTACAAATAGCACGTGAATATATAGATAGCATTCTTATCTGGTTTGTGTTTGTAGATTGATGTAATATTTGGATTTAAAAACGTTGTTGGGCTGGGAAAATAGTTTAGTGGGTAAAAAAGGCTTGCCATACAGTTGTGAAGAGGTGAGCTTGGGTCTCCAGAACACACACAGTGGTGCATGTCTGTAATCCCAGCGTTCTTGCAACAAGATGGGCTGTCCCTGAAAGCTGACAGGCCAGCTAGCCTGGTGTGCCCAGGGGTACAAGGCGGAAGATGAGGACCGGCCCCTGAGGGTAGCCTCTGACTTCCACATATGCACTCACACACATGTATGCACACACAAATGCAGACTGACAAAATAATATAAACCATGACTGATATGTATTTACAGATGAATGTAAAGCTTTATATTTAAAATGCTGCTTCATCCATCTCTGTCTACATGGTCTTTGTTACTTTTAATAAAGTAGTAATTTCTGGGCTGCTTGGATTTTTCTTTTGTAGAGGCAGGGTCTTGCGATGTAGCCCTGCTTGTCTAGAACTTACTACATACACCTTAGACTGACCTTGAACTTGCTGCAGTCCTCCTGCCTCTACCTCTCCAGTGCAGGGCTTTCAGGGGTCTGCTGGCCTGCAGGCTGTATTGTTAGTCTCCAGCTCTGAAATGAAGAGAGCGAAGAGTTGGTGCAAATGGTCACCACAGGGATCAGTCACTTCCAACAGCAAAGGACACTGCACAGCTGAAAAGGTGACTGTGCTTGGGAATTGTGTATGCATTAAAAAATTCTAGCTTTGAGACAATAAACTCATGTGGGAACTGAAAAAAAGCAGATGATGCAGCACTCACCCAATCCTGTGTGCCCTTCGCTTCATTTCTCCAGCAGTGACAGTTGCAGTGGAGGAAAAATTCTACCTCTCTAAAATTCACATCCAGACATCGTCGCTGCTACAGGGATGGCACTGGGATGGGAGACCTTTGTGAGGGGGAATCAGGTCATGAGGGAGTCCTCACAAACAGGATTAGTGTCCTTATAAACCAGACCCTGGAGTGCTTTCTTGTCATTTCTGCCACACGAGGACACAGTAGGAAGGAAGACAGAGTGTGTGAACCAGGACACAGGCTCTTCCCAGACTCGGTATCTATTGGTGCCCTGGCCTTGGCCTTCTAGATCCCAGAACCATGAGGAACCCTCATGGATCCCTGTTGTTTAGAATCACTCAGTGTGTTAGAGAGGGCGCTCTATAGGGGAATGGAGCGGACAGCACGCACATATGCTGGAAAAGGGGGTTTCTTACACTGGCTTGCGCTATAGGAGCTGGGCAGCTGGATTACTTCCTCTTCAGTTGCCGTGATAAAATACGGTGACTGAGGCAATGTTTGGAAGAGGAGTTTATTCGGGTTAAGGTCTGGAGGATCAGACTCTATAATGGCAGCAGGGAGCAGGAGCAGGAAGCTGAGGGCTCACACCTTGAACCACAAATGCAAAGCAGAGAGCACGAATAGGCAGTAGGTGAAGCTTCAAACTCTCAAAGCCCGCCCCCAGTGACATACTTTCTCCATCAAGGTCAGATCTCCTAAATCTCTCAAACAGCTCCAACAACTGGGACCAAGTATTCAAATGCCTGAGACTCTGGGGGCATTTGTCATTTGAACCACCGCAGCAGCCAGCAGTTGCTGTGTGCAGTGGAGGGGTGGTGAGCCCAGTGCCTGCTCACTGGTGAAGTTGGATGCTTTGGTAGTTACAACTCGGGGCTGAAGGCCTGGAAGATTCTTGGAGCACTGCTGGGCTTCAGGATGTGTTGGAAGGTGATGGGACTGGAGTCCCATGGAAGTAAAGGACAGTGGCCACAGGGAGATGCACTCACCGGCGAAGCCAGCACTTTCCTCGGGTCTCTTCATGTTGGAATGTGCCATCCATGATGATGCTCCTCAGCTAATCCTTTCTGGAAATGTCCTCAATAAACCTACCCAGGAAGGCCTGTCTCTTAGCTGATTCCAGATCCTGTCAAGGTGACAATAAGATTGTCACAACTGATGTGGGATATAGCTGGGGTACAGTGTCAAAACCAGAAGACAGACATTAGTACAGACTTCAGAAGTCATTCAGCTTTCACCAACCCCCTCCCTCCTGTCCTCCCTATGTGTCCCTCCCTCTCCTCTCTCTCTTATTTTCTCAATCCTTTACTCTGTCTCCTCCCCCAGTTTTAGGCACTTTTGCCTCCCCTGTAGATTGGCTTAACCCTCATTTCAGTTAAGATGCCAACCTGCTTCATGATGGAGCAAGAGCTCTGTCCAGCGGCCTCCTTCATTCACAGCTCTGTCCATCTTCAAACCAGTTAAGCTCCACTTCTTCTCTGCAGCTCTCGGGAGAATGCTGTCTGAATAACGTCCTGTGAGTGTTTTCTGACTACTTCCACTGGGTGATGTCCTCTGTCAGCATCTCCTTATTGCCCAGTAGTAGCAATCTGGTGTGTTCAACCCGCCGCCCATCACGCTGCTTCTCATCTGCTGCATGAATCAAGCTGCTACGACCTCTAGACTTTCATACGAGCATGCCTTTTCATTTCTCCGGGACAAATGCCCAAAAATGTGGTTGTAGGACAATATGATAAGTGAGCATTTAGTCATACAGGACTGTCGTCAGGTTCTTTCTGTTCAGATGAAGTGGGATGCAGTGAACCAGGTTCCTCAGACTCCTCCTCATCAGTTGATACCATCATTACTTTTCACATGTGTGGTGTATGTGTGGGACATGCATGTGATTGAGTGTAAGAGGACATCAGGTGTCCTGTGCTATTCCTTTCTGCCTTTGAGATGGAGTCTCTCACCGACAGCCAGTGGGTCCCAGTGATCCACCTATCTCTGTTCCCTACAGCTGACACCTCAGGTACTACTATGGCCATGCTCTACATTTTATGTGGACACTGGGGATCTGAACTCAGGTCCTCACGCTTGTACACTGAGTACTCTTACCTGCTGAGCCATTTCCTTAGCTCACTATTGCAATTTTTAAGTTAACTATTCTAATTGATGTGCTTTGGAATCTCACAAGGCTTTAATTTGCATTTTACAGTTGTGTGTGTGTATGTGTTTCAGGGAATTCTTCTCACTTCTAGTCTCTTTGGAGTCTGTATTGGTTTCTGAATGAGGCCCTTCTGTCTTCTATACGACCCAAGCCATGAAGGAGGACCAGGGGCCAGGCCCTCTCTACCCTCTGCTTTCTCCCCATCAGGCCATCTTTGTCCCTGAATTCTTCTGGGCACTGGAAGAGACTTGGTAGGTAGAGTCAAGTCGTCTGGTTCCCCAGGCCAAACTTGGTTTCTTTCTCTTTAATTTTCCAGGTCTTAGCTCCCTAGGCAATCTAACTCCATTACAGCATTCCAGTGTCTGCTTTCTGGAGAACTTCCTGGTACTTCATGGTACGTACTCAGTACATTTGACTCATCTGTTCTCTGGTGATGGATCTGAATTGCCTCCAACGCCCACACCATGACACACACTGTGATGAACAACCTTCTCATCTCCTAGTCCTGAGTGGGAATTTCCTTCAATCAGCTTTTCCCTGAAATGTGATTCCTGCATTTTATGGGATGTAGACATGTTCAAGTTCATAATGTACATTCAGGTTGTGTTCTAAAAGGTCGGCACCAGTCTGTATTGGCACTCGTCTCTGACCTACTTCTGCCTGTCTCCCTGTACCTCGCTTTTATTTGACAGCACCTGTCTGACTCTGAGTCTTGCTTGACATATTTGCTATCTATGGGCTTCCCTATAGATTACTTAAGTACTTTACCATTTATATAGTGAGTTGCTGGCTTTTTCTTATTGATTTTCAGACATTCTTTGTATACTTTAATCTCCAGTCCTTTGTTAACCTGAGGTACTAAAAGCACCTTTCTTAGTCTATCAGCTTTGTGATTTTGTTTTGTTGAATGAAGTCTTAAAATGTTTTTAATCCCCCCGTGTATATTTGGTGTTCTGCTTGCATGCATGTATGTGCATAGATGTTTAATTATATGTACGTATGGACATGCAGTGTCTGTGGAGTCCAGAGAGGGAGTTGGATCTCCTGGGACCAGAGTTAAGGACTGTTGTGAGCCACGATGTGGGCACTGGGATCCAAATTCCAGTTTTCTGCAAGAGCAACAAGTGCCCTTAACCACTGAGCTGTCTCTTTAGAACACAAGTTCTAACCCCTCCATTTGTTTACCTGGGACTTAGGTGTTTTGTTTAGGAAAACTTCCATTGTTAGATCAGGAAAATGTTTTTCTCCATCTTTGGACTGACTTCTCACGAAAGGCCTTCACTCTGTCTGGAGTCCATTGCTTTTCTCATTTCGCTCCATCAGATGCCTAGTTTTCCATTTGTTGTTCTTGTATAGTTACAGTTTAGAGTCTGATGTCTCTCTTTGCTTCCATTGTTCTGTTGGTCCGTGTTTGAGCCAACACCATGGTTTTTAGAGAATTCTATGGCTTTATTGTACAGTTTAGTATTCTATAGGACACATTCCATTTTACTATGTGTGCATCTGATCTCTTCGTACATCTTAGAATGAACTCAATGAAAGCCATTAACTACTATAGTTAAGGACTAGACTGGGGCTGGATGCCTTTACAGCAAGTGCTAAATGATTCCACCAAAGAATATGGTTCCCTTTGCATTTCATCTTTTCATAGTCAATGGCTTTGACAGAACATGGTCTGTGTGTTCTCAAAACTTTTTATAATATTATTTGGTCAGTTTACTGGAATACATACTCTCTGTATGTGTGCTTTCTTAATCTGCTTAGGATGTAGGCTCAATACGCCAGTTTGCATTTATTAAATGCCATTCAGATAACCTGCATCTTTGCTTAAGTGTCTATAATGCCTGGCAGTGTCTGAGAGTTCATAGTAAACTCAACCATGCTGTTGGCTTATTTTTTGCTCTTATCCTTGAGAATGTGTTGTTAATTACACATGTGCTGTTTCTTGATCTCTCATTTTGTTTATAAAGATACATTATGCTTATCTCAATTTATAGTAAAAGAGAGCCTCTTAAATCTGTCATCAGCTTGATAACCCATTACTATGCTATTCTATCTATACTCTAGAAACTCTTCTACATCTTAATTTGAAGTAAATGAAAACGTTTTAAAAATAAATATACTAGCATCTATTTATGAAAAATGAAGAATTCATCAAAAATGTAACCAAACACTGTTGTGTCTCAAAAAAATGAAGATCTTGAATAATGCCAAGTGTCTATCAGTAAAGTTTTACAACTGTCTCATAAATATGGTTCTCTTCATTTAATGTTAATAAGGTTTGTACTTGTAATTGGTTGGTACGCCTCTTAAGTCTGTGTGCCCCTTTGGCATTTCTTCACTACTAACTTTATTTTTCCATATTAGGATTCCTATCTTGTGGTAATTAAGCCTTTTCAAGAGGACAAAGGCAATATCTGAATAAATGATTGATATAGATATGAATAATTTGCATTGGTATGGATTTTAAGGTCAATTTTGT
>LOEQ01000467.1:179260-192248 GCA_001685075.1 Bramus lutescens | reverse complement strand
AAAGTGGTTGGCAGGGGCTAACCGGTAAGCGACACTCTTCAGGTCCCAGCTCATATCTACGTATTTGATCTGCATGCCTGCAGGCGTATGTCCTCCACACAGTGCCACAGACACTCGCATGCTGCTCTTATAGGTGATGGCCTCACCTCTCAAGAGCACATTAAAGATCTGCAGCCCAGAGGAGGGCTGTAGATGGAAGGGGATGCTCTGGTGTCTGTACAGCCCAGTGTTGTCTTGTAGCTTGAAGCGGGGAGCATTGGGCTGGACCCCTTGAGGGCCAACCTTGCTGATAGACATGGGAAATTCAGCATGGGACAGTGGATCCTCAGGGACCCCTGTGCCCACCTCTCCTCTGCACATTTCTGAACCAGTTGCTCTGTGTTGTTGTAGACCTTGCGCTTGTGCCCGAGCTGCTCCTCTCCCCAGTCCCGGACATCTGTGCTCCCATGATCCACTAGGACTTCCAGTCCATGGGGGCAGAGAAAGTGTCCTTTCACCAAGGGTTGTGGGATAAACCATGTACGGTGCCTGCTAGACTCCACAGCATGAGGGACCACATAAGTGAAGGTCAGACAGCCGCCATTACAGTCCTGTAGTGAGAAGCCAGCGGTGTCTAGAAAAACTCTACGAAAGCCTTGGTGGCATTCTTTAGGGTAGGAGAGTGCAGACACTGCTTTGGATGGGTTTGGATGTTAGGACAGCTGATGCCCCAGCCTGGCAGCCGTTTCTCAAATGTAGATGGGCTGTGGCAGGGGCCTCATAGCAAACATTGTAACAAGAGGGAGCTCCCAGGCGCCAGAGACGATGACAACCCTGGGTTTTCCATACTTACTATCTTGTTCCTCTCTCCAGAAAATCCAACGTGTTCGTCTTGGGCAGGGTCTTTATGGGGAATACAGAGATCTTCACCAAAGAGGATGGCTTCAGCTCCCGCTCCTTCTTCTCATCAGGAAGTTGAAGCCTTCAGGTTCCAGTACACCTGGGTCTTTTCCTATAGGGTACATCCGGGGCACTGCCATGGCCATTTGTAGCACCAGGCGGCAGATACCCAACCTAGTGACAAGCTCCCTCTGGCCAGCCCCAGGACTCTGGAATACAGCAGAGCAGAAAAAAAGACTTAGGTATTTCTCTCTCCTAGGAGCACCTCAGAGAGCCCTGATCCAGCCAAGCCTTGTTAGCATCTTATCAGCCAGGCATCTCTGCTCACCGTTGCCGAAGCCAGGGACAATCTCTGGGTCTCCACTCAGATCCTTGGATTTTCCACGCCCCGGTGTGTGCTTTAACTATTCCCCCTTCATTTGAAAATTTCTCATAGTGTTTATACCTAGATGCGGCCCATGTTTCCATCCTTTGTCTCAGAGTTATCTCGGCGAGGGGAGCACTCCTCATCTGGAGCACCAGAAAGGTCTGCTCATGTCCTGGTGGAGCAGAGGACTATCATAGCAGCAAAACTCCATGCTCGATGCTATAAATGACCTGTTAGGAGCATGCATTTTGAAATTCCGTGTGGGCGTGTTTAAGGAACAGTCTCTGGGCTCAAGTTGCCTGGAATCAGATCCTGGGAAAATCACAGAGCTAAGGACAACTTGGGTGACTTTGTATTTAAACTCTCTGGGCTTCCACTCTCTTCAGCTGTGAATGGAAAGACAACCATCAGTGTGCATGTTGTCCCTAAGGCTATGGAGGGGAGGCAGCTGACACTAAAAGGAGTGTGTGAAACGATGTTGGCTTTCTGGAACAAGCGGCACGTTGTCTGTGTATTTCTCTAAAGTGAACCCTGATGATCGCCTGGACCCCAGCACACAGCAGCTTCTAAGCACAGAGTAGACTGGCTGGGCTGTGTCTTGGGGGTGAAACAAGGATGGGGAAAACTCCGCCTTGGCCGGCTTTTTCTGCCTTCTCAATGGGGACTCCAGCTGGGGTCCCTTGATCATAGAAGTACCTCTGTCATATGAGCTAGGTTATGAGCCAGAGTGAAGCCCTTCTTTTTTTCTTTTAAGGGAAGACATACATGGTCAGGGACCTCACCGTCTAGCACCATCGTCAAAGAATCCATCAGATAGGGGCATGTATCCAGGCCAGGTTGCTTAGGATGCTGTCAACCTGTAGTAAGTAGCTTTGTCCCCCCTTGTGCCCGATGTGGGACTGCCCGCCAGACCTTGCTGTGCCCATATTTTATGGGAGATCTTGGCTCTCCCACAGATGGAGGTAGCTGCCACACTCACCAGCTCTGAATTCTGCAGATCTTAACCCAGCCTTGATGCAATTAGACCCCTCTGGAAGACCCCAGCTGTGGCATTTCTCTACAAGAAAGGTACATTGTGCCTGTCTCAAGCTGGAAGCCTCTTTGTGACCCTAGGGTCCTCACTCCTGTAGGTTGGGGTGAGACTCAGTCTTGACTTATGACTTGGGCCTGTAAGTGAATGGAAGGCTCCCACAGGACCTTGCTGTCCCAGGTAATTCGTTCCCTTTGTTTTTAGCTGATTAGAAAACTGTCTCCTGTTGAGAGAGAGGCACAGAGAGGGGCCCAGTGCTGGGTGCCCTCCACTATCAGGGGAATAGGGGCTGGAATCTGGGTGAATTTCACCTCAGATGAGTGGCTGGGAAAGACAAAGGCAAGGGAAACTAATCAGGCATACCAGCAAGGAACTGGGCTACAGAACCTAAGTGTTGTGGATGCTTCGTGTTTTCTGTTTGAAAATGTATTTCCTCATTGGCCATATGCCTTTCCTAAGGGTCTGGAAACACATGCTGTGTGTATGAGAAAGGCCCAAATCTTCTGGAAGATTCTTCCTTCCAGATAAGCTTTCTCACTTAACTTTCTATGCCAAGTTTTACACTGTCTCTTTTCAAAATTAGCTAAAATTCTACCCCATCAAGGAACTCCCTGTGCTGACCTTGGACCTGATTCTGTCCGCATTCCACTCACTGACCCTCAGGACGTAGTTATTTAGTCTGCAGAGAACGAGATCTCCTGACTGTGAAAGGTGTGTGCTGTACCTGCCCCATTGCCTGTGAGCTGCTGGGCGCCTTAGCATCCCGTCCTCCTGCCTGCTGGGAGCCTCAGCATCCCGTCTTCGTGCCTGCTGGGAGCCTCAGCATCCCGTCCTCGTGCCTGCTGGGTGCCTCAGCATCCCGTCCTCGTGCCTGCTGGGTGCCTCAGCATCCCATCCTCCTGTCTGCTGGGAGCCTCAGCATCCTGTCCTCGTGCCTGCTGGGAGCCTCAGCATCCCGTCCTCCTGTCTGGACCCTCGGAGTCGTAGGGCAGGAGGAGTCTGTTGGGAGCCTCAGCATCCCGTCCTCGTGACTGCTGGCACTGGTGGTTTTTGTCAAGACTGATTTGGGGGCTCCTTGGCACTCTCCTGGCCCCCTATCTGCGGATCATCATGGTTGTTTGGATCCATGGACATCACGTGCTCCAGGAACTCCTCTCTTCCCTCGTCTTGTATCTCTGCTCACCTTGCCTTGCTCTGTAATTGATCAAAAAAAAAATCACAAGTCTCCATGCTTTCAGGGTTCTTCTTGGCAGTAGTAGGTGAGACAAGGGGCCTGGGTAAATCCAAAGTCAGGAGGACAGCGCGAGGAGCATCAACTGTAGTTAAATTTGGTCATGCTGATTGTTCTTTGAAAAATTATATAAGTTGGATTTCACTTCTCTCTCTCTCTCTTTCTTGTATGTCAGTGTGTGCATGTATATGCGTGTAAGTGTATATGTCTGTGTGTATACTGCTGTACATTCACTGTTATACACGCATGTGTGAAAGTCAGGAGACAAAGGAGTTGATCCTCAGGCACCCCTCTTATTTTGTTCCTTTTCTTTACTTTCTATTATTATTATTATTATTATTATTATTTTGTAGACAATATTATGTGGGCCAGGCTGGAATCTAATTTAGCTGTGTGCTTTTTGCCAACTTTCCCCAGTTCTGGGACTATAAATAAATACCCCCACACTGTCCTTTTCTTTATTTCCATTTTGGAATAGGATCTCTTATTGGCCTAGAGCTTGACAGGCCCACCAGGTGGTTTGGCTAGGATGCTCCAGGTATCTGTGTGTGTGTGTCTGGCTCCCCGGGTCGGATCACAAGTATGAGCCACCACACCCTGTGTTGTCCTCTGGGTTCTGGTTATTAGGGTGCTGTCCTTATTTTGTAAGGATGTCATTTAATTCAACTGTCTTATCTCTAGACTTCATGTAAAATATTCTTATGAGAAAATATTAATTATATATAATTTGTGCTGATATCTTCATACACGCACACAATGCGGGCTTCCACCTTAGCCTCTGTTTCAAAGGCGTTGAATGGCTTTCCTCTTCCCAGCTAGGCCTTTTCTACTTTCATGCCTCTTTTTCTCTTTTTTTCCTTTTTTTTTTATTTTTGCTAACCCAATAGTTTCATTAGTGTGGCCTTGACAATGGGTGAGGCTTTGTGCACATGAACATGGGTGACTTGCCAGGGGCTATACCACCAAGGCCAATGAGTTACCCCTGTCCATGACAAGGTGTTGCTGGGCCTAATCTTGTACAGACCCAGACTTCATCTGTGGCTGTTTTAGGTTTGTGGTCACACTGAGGAGGAGGTATAGAGCATCACCCCCATCCCTTCCCCGCTCCTTATGCAGCTCCCACTCTAAGCATCCGTTCTGTAGTTCATGTGCCACAAGTGCTGAGCCACAGAGACGCTCCATTCCTACCCATGGCATAGTCCAGAGTTCCCGCTTGCCATGCCCTCGGAGGATCAGGCACACGGAGGTGTGTGACAGGCACCCACTATTGCAATCCCAGGGTGTGTTCTCACAGGGCCTCCATCCTCCAAGTTCTCCTTGCTCCTCCCTGCCTGCAGTTTGGTATCTGCCTCCCAGTGGTCTTTGCTGTCTTTCCAGAAGGGGTCTGGCACCTACATGGGGCAGCATTCATTTCCCATGCTTTTGTGTCCTTTATAGCTAGCTTCCTGCTTTCCAATCTCTTTTGGAATTGAGAACAATATCTTCCAAAATAATGTGGGCCGGCACAGGGAAAGACACAATGGCAAAGGGACGGACCACTGCAGACCTCCTCACTGTGGACAGGAGGCATGCCTGCCCCCCAAACACACTTATTTGCAGTGCCATCCTCTATCCCTACTGGCCTGGGCTCTTGCTTTCTTGGTCTCTGCATCTTCCTTTCTCCTGTGCCTTGCATCATACCTGGTCCCTTTCCTCTCGCTCCCTCCCTGTCAGACTTTTTAGTGCCCCCTTGTATACACAGTGAGCTCTGCTCTGCCTGTCTCTGCTCCACTCCACAGGCACCACTGAATCCTGCTGTACACACAGTGCAAGCAGATAGCAAGGGAATGACAGGACAAGCATGAAGGGCTCTCACTGCTTTTATCTTTTTGTTTGTGTGTGCTATATATATGTGTGTGTGTTTATGTATCTTACATGCGTGGCAGTGTGTTCCTTGAGGTATGTGCATCAGGGTGCAGAGCAGCAATGTTATGTGTCTTATTCTCCACTTTATTTCTCCCTGAACTCAAGTTCATTGTATTCTGCTAGAGTGGCTGGCCGGCAAGCTCCAGAGACCCTCGTGTCTTGACACACCTAAAATCAGTGCTGGGTTACAGACATGAACCATGCACCTCCCTTTCTATGTGTGCTGGGCATCTGGACTATGGTCCTCATGCTTGAGTGCAAGCACGTTACCTACTGAGCCTCTGTCGCATCTCCAGCCCTGAAGCTCTTTAGGGCTGTGTTTCTAAAGGAGGCATGAGGAAAAATCTGTTTCCTTGCCCTTTTCCACTCTTCATGAGCACCTGTATGTATGTCATCTACCTTTCATTCCCCAAAAAGTGAATTTTAGTCTCCTTCCATCATCCTTACATATATATAACTATGTGTAACTATATATATGTGTGTGTATGTGTGTATGCGTGTGTGTCTGTGTGTGTATGTGTGTCTGTGTATGTATGTGTGTGTATACGCACACATATATCTACATCTACATCTTTCTTACTATACATGTTAGCCTCTGTCTTCCGTTGCTACTTGGTATGTTCTGTAGGGTTCTCTTGTAATCCACAGACTGTAAGACTCATGAACTTTTGTCATTATCTGACACCACAGTGGGGCAGTACCCTAGTTTATTGAACTATTCTTCACTACAGATGGAAAGTCAGTAGTCTCCAGCATACAGACAGCGGCACAGTGAATCAGCACACACACTGGGGTGCATCAGAGATGCTAGAAGAAAGATGCTAGAGTCAGAGATATGGGTGATTCTCTTAGATTTCCCAGTAGCAGCTCCCTTCTGCATATCCATCATTGAGGTGGGACAAGTCCGCTAAAGCAGGGGTTCTCAATCTGTGGGCCAGGACCCCTTTGGGGAGGGTCACACATTAGATATCCTGCATGTAAGGTATTTACATTAAAATTCATTACAGTAACAGAATTATAGCTATGAAGTAGCAAGGAAATAATTTTATGGTTTGGGGTCACCACAACATGGAGACTATATTAAAGGGTCACAGTGTTAGGACAGTTGAGAAACACTGTCCTAAAACCTCCCTGAGATGGATCAGAAAGCCTCAGACACTGATCCAGGATCTCCCTGGGCTTCCTTAGCCCTGCTTGTGGTGGTCCTTTGGGGTACAGTAGGGTACAGAATGGGATCTACAGCTATCCGTCTGAGAATGTGGCCCATACCCTTCCCCTGTGTCTAAGAGGCAGCATACAATGATAGAAAGTAAAGGATTTGCTGTCTGCCTCTGTGGGGTTCTGGAGCTGGTGGCAGGAGCCAGGCCAGACTCTTCACACAAGATTGTGTGTCCCTTTGTCACTGTGGAGGCATAGAGTGGGCCTTTCCAAGGATCTGGTGCCTAATGTAGTTGTGGCTTTTGTACCTGGATATCACTGGAAGCCATGGAAGAAATCAAATGGCTGGAGCAAGAATCCTGCAGAGTTCCCTGGTACAGCCATGTTGAGGGCATCCTCAGATTGGAGGTTGTGTGGAGGTTGTGTGGCTACTGTCACCCAGGCCACCAAGTCCTATGGCAGAAACATGGACCTCAGTGGGTAGGGCAGTGCTGAATACTGGCTGCCCAAGGATTCTTGGTCTATAAACTTCTTAAGATTTTCTCAGTCCCATTTAAAAAGAGGTGGGTCCATCTGTCCTGACCTCTGAACTTGTCCTCCACCCAGTAGCCACAATCCTGGGACTAGGGAAAGCTCCAGTTATTGATGAGTGACAAGACCAGAGGTGGGTGAAGGGGGCTGTATCAGTACCTTGTCTTCAATGTTTTCATTGTTGTGAATGAAGTCCTCAAAGATCACAGGGTAAGCACAATGGTGGTTCTGGTTGAAAGGCTGCTGTGGAACTGCTCAGATTCCTGGTACTTGGTCACTGCCAGCTGGTACCTGCAGACAGAGAAGAATCCAAGGAGCTCCAGAAATGGGTCTGCCTCTGATTTGCTCCATAGAAACACCCTCAGAGCCAAGGATTGAGAAACGAGTGACCACCTCCTAGGAACCCGGGAGACTGGCCATCTCCACCTGTCAGTCAAGATTCCTGTGAACTCCCTCCCTCAGGGCATTAGGGGGCAGAGCCAGAGGCCAACACAAACATGGCCTCGTGGATGAGGCTGATGATACACTCAGTGACTGAGGGAACGCCTGGCCTTCCTCACCAGCTTGCCTGAGACCCCTCACACGGGCCATGTGAAAGCTGGTGAGTTCTGCCAGCCTGGGGGTAGCAGCTGCTCAGCCATGGAGGGGATAGGCAGGCAGTAGCTGCAACTGTGACCCAACACTCTTTTCCCAGCATTGCTAAAAACCAGGTACTTGGGCAGAGTCTGCTGAAATGGAAGGCTGCCTGGCACTCCCAGGAGTACTGGGTCTTGTGGAGTATGGGTTTGACCTGCTGGCTTCTCTGGCTCCAGGGATTGGTGATGTTTTCCAGTCTCATCTTCAGGGTCTAGAAGCTGTTCTTGGTGCCTGCATTGTGAAAGGCAGGTGAGAGTCAAGGGCTGGGATAGAAGCCTCCTCTTTCTTACATGCTCTCCCTGCTAATCCACATCCACGGCAGCCCATAGGAAGAAGGGGCACTAGGGGCAGGCACTGGGATAGCACTACAGGAAGAAGGGAGGCCAGCCCCCTCATAACAGATGAGCTAGGGGATACCTCCAGGGTCACTCATGGCCGCTGTGTCAGAAGGGTGACCTTAGCCTGTTTTCTAGAGCTCCGGTCTGCTTCCTGTGGTCTTAACCTTGTAGACATGGTAGCCTATGTTTCTGTTGGTGTACTCTGGGATGGAGGGCCAGGTAGGCCTGAGAGGGTGGCATCTACCCATCTGGTCCTGGTAGCCATCTTGGAGACATTGTTCTGTTACAGGATTTGATGCCAAGCATCACAGCTATGCCATGCCTCTGTGGTGACATCATTTACCTGAGACATACGCAACAACCAGATGGCACTGTAGTCATCTCTTAGTGCTGGGAAGTAGCATTTCTTACCCTTCATGGCTCTTCTTCCCCTCAACACTGTATACCATTCCACTCAGACCCAACAAGGGGAATCCACACCCCAAATTTAGGGGTGGAGCAATGTCTCTTTATGTGTGTAGGCTTATTTTATACTATGGAGCTGTATCCCAATCTCTTGATATGAAGTTATTGGAAATATGAAGTACCTGTGTGGGTCTGGCCTCAAGTCCTACCTGCCACATCCAGGTCAATGCGGTAATGCGCTAGGTGGGAGTGGATGTTCCCAAGTGGGTGGGTGTGCAGGTGACTGCTGTAGACCAGCCCTTCTGAGGGGTGGAAAGCGGCATGAACATAGCCAGCGGCATGCATCTTGCCCTCCATTATGCCACTGGGGTGGAAGATGAAGTCCCAGATGTAATCATGACTGTGGATTGTCGATGTTGTCCTTAGAACCAGTGTAGGCCCATTTAACCTGGCAGAGGAACTGAAGCTTTATCTAAAGTTGGAGTTAAAGTGCTGCCCAAGGGGAGCTCCCGTGGGCATCTCAAAGATACAGAGGGCTGGTTGATAGAGGACAGGGCCATCACTGTCATAGTAGTGGATGGCGTCCAGGAAGGTGGCTACGTCAGGACAGTCAATGCCTGGAGTTAACTGGCGAGTGACGCCTCCGAGGCCCCAGCCCACATCCATGTACTTGGTCTCTCTGCCTTCAGCTGTTTGTCCTCTATACAGTGCCATAGCCTCTCGCAGGCCAATTTCTTAGGCAATGGGCTCACCCCCGAAGTACGCATTAAAGAGTTGAAGCCCATAAGAGGAGTGCAGCTTGAAGAAGGACCTCCAGTCTCCATAGAGCACAGTGTTGTGTTTTAGGCTATAATGGGGAACACTGGACTGGAATGCTCGAGGGCCACCCTTGCTGGTGGGCACAGGGAATTCAGCACTGGGCCTGTAGGTTGAGTGCGTGCTGACTGTTGTGTAATCTTGGGCAATGGATCCTCAAGATTCACTGTGTCCACTTCTCCATCTGTGTATTTCTGAGCCAGTTCCTCTGGGCTGCTGTAGAACTTGCCATTATACCAGAGCTGCTTCATTCTCCAGTCCTGGACATCTGTGCTCCCATGATCCACAAGAATCTCTAGCCCTGTGGGCTGCAGAAAGTAGCCATTCACCAAGCGTTGCAAGAGAAACCAGCTACAGCGCTTTCTGAATGTCATAGCACGAGGGGCAACATTGGTGAAGGTCAGACAGCCACTGTCATAGTCATGTAGTGTGAAGCCAGTGGTATCAAAGAAGAACTCTTGTAAAGGCTTGGTGGCTATCTTCAGAGTATGGAGGAGGAGGGCAGACTCTACTTTGGACAAGGGTCTAGATGCCCATGACAGCTCCTGGCCTCCCTTGCGGCTCAGTTTTCGCATGTACATGGGCTGTTCAACTGGCCCCACAGCATACTCTGTGACATTGGGATACTCCTGGGCGCCAAAGTAGATGAGGACACGGGCTTCCCGTAAAGGAGGAATGGCTCCATTATCTAAGAAATCCAGTACCTCATACTTCTTAGGTATCAGCATCTCAATGAGGAATACAGAGTTCTTGGCCAAAGTCAGTACCTTGGATGGCTGCAGGTCCAAATCCCTCCTGCTCATCAGGAAGTTGTGCATGCACTCCATCACCTTAGCACTCAAATCCCATAACGCCCGGGGCTTGGCATTCTGTGCCCACCTGGAATGCCTTGCCATAGACATCTGTACCAAGATGGTAGTCATCCAGGCCAGAGCCAAGCTCCTTCCTAGCAGGTTCATGGCTGAAACACAGCAGAGGAGAGAGCTCCTAGGTATTGCCCACACAGAGCTAAGGCCTCAGAGTACCTCGTTCTTAGGTGAACTTCTTCCCTTTATTAGGATGAAGCCAGAGCTGTTCTCAGTGCGGTCCAGGCCTCTCTTTGTGCATATAGCTGTTCCCTCCCTCATTTTCAAGTCTCTTATACTCTCTCTTATCGAGATAATGCTCTCCTATCAGCGCTGTCTCTGTGGAGTTGCGTGTATCAGCCAGGGACACAGTGAGCCACAACAGCAGAGTCTTGGTCCTCACTGGCTACAAAGTACTTCTGTCCTGGAAGGGTCTCCAATTGTGCTGACAGCAAAATTGCCCTTTTAAAACAAATTACCTTTTAATCAGGATGCATTTTAAAATTCAACGTGACTGTTCAAAGTGCAGGTTCTGGGCTCTAGCTGCCTGGGATCAAGTACTGGGAAATCACAACACCGAGAACTACCATGTGACCTTGGTCAGTTTGTTAACCTCTCTGGGCTTCCACTGTCTTCAATTGTGAAGTGGAAATGATAGCAGCAGCACTCATGTCCCCAAAGCCATGGGGAGAAAGAAGATAGTAAATCTGAGTGCGTGGAGCAGCACTGGCCTTCTGGAACACACAGCATGTTGGCCATGCTTCTCTTTGAAGGGAACCCTGATGATAGTCTGGACCTCATGACTGGAGGTTCTGAGCCCTGCAGACTGGCTGGGCTGAGTCTAGGCTGTGAAGCAAGGACAGGTAGAGCTCTGCCCTGCCCAGCTTTCCCGTTTTCATGGTAGGGTAGTCAAGGCTATTTGACCTGGGATTACCCAGGTCACCCCAGGTACTAAGTCAGGGTGTGCCTTCCTCCCCTTCCATCGGGGAAGGCATGGTTACAGTTTTCACTGTTCAACAAAGTCCCCCAAACAACGGGAATCTACTATGTGTGTGCAAAGTGAAGGGTGTCTTGCCATGCTGGCTGTCATGCCGTTCCTTGTACTTGTGGTTGAGGTGGGCTGTCCAGTCATGTTGTATGTAGAATGCATGAAGCCTTTGTCACTTGTGTGCATACCGTTACTGTTACCAGCCCTGGTTTTTCCAGATCCTAAC
The DNA here is from genome assembly GCA_001685075.1 of Bramus lutescens. NCBI lineage: Eukaryota > Metazoa > Chordata > Mammalia > Rodentia > Cricetidae > Bramus > Bramus lutescens. The sequence continues at coordinate 180,893 of LOEQ01000467.1, read as the reverse complement.
CTGATTTGGATGCTGCTGAGCCCCCAGGAAGCTCTTTCCTGTATAGCTATCTACACAGAAGTGGCCTCTACCTGTCCTTGACTCCACATGACTCTTTCTGACCATGCAACCCTACTCAGTGGTTCCTCTGGGTCACTGGTTGTATCCCTTCTCCTGAAGGTTTGTGAAGCCCAGAGGCCTGGGCTATGGCTTGGTCCTCAGGGCAGATGGGAGGATTCTGGAAGATCCTTGCTGTCCCAGGTTAACTGCCTTTAGTGTCTTCAGTTGACAGATATCTGGAGAAAACTCTCTCTCCTGTTGAGACAGAGGCACAGAAAGAGGCGCAGAGTTCCATGCTGCTGTGTTCTCCACCAGCATGAGGCACAGGGGTGGCCACCTGGGTGGGTTTCACCTAAAAAGGTCTTGCAGGATAAGAATTCAGCAAAGGGAAGTATAGGCACTCACCAGGAACATGAGGGAGGACAGGAACTGGGCAGCATGAACGTTTTGTGTTTTCTGTTTAGAAATGTCTTGTGTTATCTGAACCTCTCATACATGTCAGGAAAAGCCTATATGCCCAGTTTAATTGGGGGTTCTTCATTACAGGTAAGCTTTCTCATTTCACTCACTATGCCAAGTTTATGCTCTATCCCCTTCCTTCCTTCCTTCCTTCCTTCCTTCCTTCCTTCCTTCCTTCCTTCCTTCCTTCCTTCCTTCCTTCCTTCCTTCCTTCCTTGGCAGGGTTTCTCTGTGTTACAGCCCTGGCTGTCCTGAAACTAGCTCTTGTCGACCAGGCTGGCCTCAAACTCACAGAGATCCACCTGTCTCTGCTTTCTAAGTGCTGGAATTAAAGGTATGTGCCACCACCACCTGGCCCACCCTATACCATATCAAAATTAGTTAAAACCCTACCCTATCAAGGAATTCCTTGTGCTCATCTTGGACCTGACTCTGTCCACGTCTCACTCACTGCCCCTCAAGACTTAGGTATTTAGCCTGCAGAGAACGAGATCTCCTGACTGTGAAAAGTGTGTGCTGCACTTGCCCCATCGCCTGCGAGCTGCTGGGCTGCTGGGAGCCTCAGCATTCTGTCCTTATGTCTGCTAGGAACCTTAGCATTCTGTCCTTATGCCTTCTGGGAGCCTCAGCATTCTGTCCCTGTGTCTATTGGCTCTGGTGCTCACTGTAAAGGCTGATCTGGAGTCTTTTGTATTCTCCTAGCCTCATACCTGTGGGATACCATGCTTGTTTGACTTCTTGGAAATAGTTCACCCTGAGGACTTCCCTCTGTTGCTCTGGTTCTTGTGGGAAAGTTCAGGGAACCCATTTTATCTTATGCTTTGATGGCTCAGTCTGACAGGAGTGGATGAGATAAGAGGCTTCTGGGTAAACTCAGAACCAGGGGAGGCTATGAGCTTCACTGTGAGACTACTATCTATCACTGGAAAGATTTTTTCCATTTAAAACTATATTTCATTTCTTTATGTTTTTCTCTCTCTTTCTGTGTGTACATGCACATATATGCACTGGGGCATTTGTCCTTTATGTGTGTCTGCAGAAGTCAGAGGACAATCTCAGGTGTGGTTCCCAAGCTCCTTCTCTTCCTCTTCTCTTCTCTTCTCTTCTCTTCTCTTCTCTTCTCTTCTCTTCTCTT
>LOEQ01000467.1:157792-173704 GCA_001685075.1 Bramus lutescens | reverse complement strand
TATCGACTAGCAACAACCCCAATGCCAGGCATGGGAAGCTTCCCTTTGAGTTGTTGGTCAGCAGGATGTCCAAGAGACTCCCAGGGGAGTGTAGGCTATTGCCATTGTCACTGGTTGCTTCTCACAACTTGAAGGCAAGAATCAATTGTTACATTCTTCAGATACAACACTTGAATGAGACCAACTGCATCTGGCCTGGAAGTCTCCTGCTTAAAGACCAGGCCTTATTGTTTCACGACATCTGTTCAGGCTCCCAAGGGAGAGAAACAATCAGCACTCCTTACTCAACTGAAAAGCCTACAGATGAGCAATGAATGACCTGACAAGACATCCTGTGTGGTGCATCAGTCTTGGGGTGATGAACAGCCATCTAAATGTATTTTAGGCCCCCTCAGTAGTTGGGAGTTCATGCCTGATTGTCAATATAGCCAGTTCTCCATGGCTAGAGAGGTAGGGTTGCTTGTGATACCGACCCACCACAGTGCCTGCTGCCCTATCCCTTCTTGTACCTGCTACGAGGCTTCCTGCCTGGTCCCGCTGTTTACAGACTTCCTGGGAAACAGCTTTGCACAGGATAGACTGCTGTCACTGTCATCAGGCCTTGTCCCTGCAGATCCTAGCCTGATGGTGATACTCCTGGGTCCCAGATGAAAGTCGTTCCCCAAAGCCTTGTGTCTGTCACTGATACTGGCAGATTCCATCTGAACTTTGCCTTCCACTCAAGGCTCCTTCTGGGTCTCTAGCAGGGTTTCTCACTCATGAAGACAGGATGAGGTCAAGGCTTAACTCAAGGCCTTTGAGTGAGTGGAAGGACACTGAGTGGTACTCTCTATAATTAATTGTCTTTGGTTCCCCAGATTAGAATTCACTGGGAGAGAAAGCTGGTGATAGAGGAATAGTAGGGGGCTCAGAGGTCTGTGTTATAGGGGTTCAGGGTACAGCAGCAGTTCTAATGGAGATGAGGACTTGGATTTCAATTAATTTTTTTTCCTTTTTTTAATTGAAAATTTCCACCTCCTCCCCTCCTCCCATATCCCTCCCCCTCCCTCTACAGTCCTAAGAGCAGTCAGGGTTCCCTGCCCTGTGGNTTGTTCCTTTATCCAGAAACTCTAGGACATCCTTCTTCTTGGGCAGCAGCACTTCAATGAGGAACACAGAGTTCTTGTCTAAAGCCTGTGTGCCCGATGGCTGCAGCTCCAGCTCCGGCCTGCTCATCAGGAAGCCATGCACAGCTTCTATTTCCTGGGCGCTCAGGTCTGCAAACACCTGGGCCTTGTCATTCAGCATCCAGACAGGGTGCTCTGCCATGGCCATCTGTAGAACCAAGATGATGGCCATGCAGCCCAGTTTCAAGCTCTTTTGTGCCAGCCCCATGGCTCAGGAACTTAGGAGAAGAGAGGAGAGAACTTGGGTATTTCTCTCTCTACCCCAGCACTCAGAGCTCACTGTCTCTAAGCCCCGCCCCCCAACTGTGCTTCCTCCCTTACCCAGCTGAAGCCAGCCTTGGGGTCTCTGGGTCCTGGCTCACAGTTCACAGCGCTGTCCAGGCCCCTGTGTGCATCCACTATTTCCTCCATCGTCTGAAAATCTCCTATATTCTTTCTTATCTGGACATCTCCCATTGCTTCCTCCCTTTTTAGTTTTCTAACAACTGGAAAACTTTCATGATGTAGGGGTACCACGAGTAATAGTAACCCAAGGCTAGCCCAACTGATTCTGTCCTAGTGGGGCTCAGGACTTTAGAGACAGCAAAATTCCTTTCTATTGCAGCAAATTACCTTTTATGGCGAGGCATGCTGAAATTCAGGCTAATGTTTGAAATATAAGAAGGGAGAGTGATACAGAAGAATGAAGGAGACATAAGGATGCTTGAAAAGGGAAATATTTTATATGGTTATTGAAACTCCATTTTTTATATTATGTTATGTTTTATATAGATATTATATAGTATATAAATGGGGTTATGTCACCTGAGGTGATGTTGCTTCCCTGATAATAATATCACACCAACAAAAATTCTAGTGTAGGGACAGTGTGCTAGCTTTTTTTTTTTGTCAATTTGACATAAGCTAGAGCTATGCAGAAAGGGGAATCTCAATTGAGAAAAATGCCTCCATCAAATTTCATGTAGGCAAGTCTACAGGGCATTTTCTTTATTAATGAGTAATGTCAGAGGGCTCAGCTTACAGGGATGGTGCAACCTGTAGACAGATGGCCATGGCTGTGTAAGAGAGTAGTCTGAACAAACCAGGAAGCAGCATTGTTCTATGGCCTCTGTTTCAGCTTCTGCCTCCATGTTCCTGCTCTGACTTTCCTTCATGGGTAACTGGAAATTGTAAGGTGAAATAAACCCTTTCCTCCTCAAGTTGGTTTTTGTTATGGCATTCATTTATCACAGCAGTAGAAACCAAACCAAGACACATGGGATACCATCCTTCAAGTTGTTGTCAGGGTAGTCAAAGAGACTCCAAGAATAATATATGGACTGCCATTGCTCCTGGTTGCCTCCTATAACCTGAAGGACAGAACCTAGTGATGAATACACTCATACTTTGAACACAGGACTTGGAGGAATCGAGCTGGAATGGACCCACACCTGAGGACTAGCGCTCACAGTGCCAAAAGGTGCAATTCCAGCTGCCAAGGGAGAAAAACAATCTAAAGTCCTACCCAGCTTTAGAGCGTCTGTATCACCCACAGTGACCAGCCTCTCAAGATATGCCTGATGGTGCAATAGTGGCATTTTTATCTTGGAGTAACCAATAACTATCTAATTGGACTTGAGGTTTCCACAATAGAAGGTAATTCATGCTTGGTATTGTATACCCCACCATCTACCCATGGATTTGAGGTCATAGACCCTAAAGGACAACTTACTACGGTCATTTTCCTAAATCAACATAATTTCTAACTATATTCTAAGTACTTACCTTTCTGCTCATGGATAAATACAGCTCTCACCCCCATCAAAGAAGCTTCCTGGTGAAACAGATGGTAGCTGTTACAGACATCCACAACTGATCAACATACAGAGAAAATGTGATCTTGGCGTGCCCATTCCCACCTGGTACATCTACAACCCAGCCCCTGGGAGAGAAAGCTNNNTGGCAACAGAGGCTCGTGAGGGGCCTCAGAGGTCTGTGTTACTGGGCCTATGCCAGGAAGCCAGGGTGCATTCAGCAGTTCCCCTGAGGGTGAGGACTTGGGTACACTTCAGTTAAGACCCAGTTGTAGAGCAGGACGTAGGCAAAGGGAAGTGTAGGCACTCATCAGGGACGTGAGGGGGAGTTGTGCACAGAGCCTGAGCATCGTTGACACCACGGCTCCTGTTAGAGAATGTGTGTTCCTATATCACACGCCCTGCTCACAGTATACGGAACACAACGTAGTGCTCAAAAAAACAAAAAGGCTTCTTCTGTACAGGAAGGTTTTTTTTTTTTTCATTTGGCTCTTTACACCGTTTATATCCCTGCTGCTAAGGTCAAAGTTGGCTAGAACTTTCCTCTGCCATGGACATTCTGTCTCAGTCCTGGACCTGACTCTATGGCCCACTCACCGCCCCTTGGCACTTTGGTATTTAGTTTATAGAGAACGAGGTCTCCTGACTGTGAAAGGTGTGTGCTGCACCTGCTCCATCGCCTGTGAGCTGCTGGGCTGCTGGGAGCCTCAGCATTCTGTCCTCATGTCTGCTGGCCCCAGTGTTCATAGTCATGGGATGTTTTGAGAAGTCCTTTCACTGTCCTGGTCTTCTACTTGTGAAGTCTAATACTTATTTGACTCTGAGGAAATGTCCCAGCCTGGGCACTTCCCTCAATTGGAAACTTTTCCCCTTTTGGAGTTGGGGGGCAAGGCCTGTGACCCACATTAGGGTTTAAGCGTCCAGTCTGACAGCACTGGGTGAGTCTATATAGCATAGATGGAGCAGGGCATGAGCTCAGCTCTGATTTTAGCATTTAACTTTGAAAAACAATGTAAAAGATTTACTTTATTTTGTTAGTGCATGTGTATGCTTGAGGGTATGTATGTACATAGCATCTAAGCTTACCATGGAAATCTGAAGAGGGCATTGGATACCCTGGAACTGGATTTATAGACAGCTGTAAGCTTTCATGTGGCTAATGGAAGCCAAACTTGGGTCCTCTGTAAGAGCAACAGATGCTATCAACATCTGGGTCATCCTTTAGAAGTCTGCTTTTCTTTTCTTTTCTTTTTTTTTTAGATAAGCAAAGTGAACTTCATTTTGTGTGTGTGTTAGTATGCATTTGATTTGTTAAGGCATGTTGCTTCTATGCACATTGGGTGTGAATTTCAGAAGAAAACTAAGTGTGAAATGAAGCACAGATAATAAAAGCCCAGAGAAAGAAATTGGGGTTCAACCTGAAGGTCTGAAAAGCAAACAGAGTGGCTCTTACCTCTCCCTCAGTCTGAAATGGCGATCTTGCCTCCTGGAATTTCAGAATGAGACTGAGAGCTGTCTCCTCCCTAGTTTTATAATCCTCTCTAGTTCTGGGATTAAGGGCGTGCACCACTACTGCTTGGTTTCTATGGCAAACTAGTGTGGCTACTGGGATTAAGGGTGTGTGTCATCATGGCCTGTTCTGCAAGGCTGGCCAGTGTGGCTGTTTTACTTTTCTGATCCTCAGACAAGCTTTATTTATTAAAATACAAATGAAATGCCACTATGAAGTCGTTCTTCAGGTGGCTACCCACCATTCTGGTTCTTCTTCTATTATTCTTCCTCCTCCTCCTCCTCTTTTGTTTGAAATAGGCTTTAATTTAACCAGGGCTGGAATCCAACTGATTCTGTAGCTGATGATGGCCTTGAATTTCTAATCCTGCTGCCCCTACCTCCTAGTCCTGGAATTACAGGTGTGGGCCACCTTTTATGACTTTGAGATGGAGTCTCTTATTGTCTCAGAACTAGACCAATAGACCAGTGGGCTGGCCCGGATGTGCCACAGATTTGCCTGCCTCTCAGTTCTGGAATTACAAGTGTATGCTTCCAAACCCTGTTTTTTTTTGTTTGTTTTGTTTTTGTTTTTGGATTCTGAGGATGGAGGACAAGTCCTGGTTATTGCAAGACCAGCACTTACATAAATGAACTAACTATCATGCCTCTAGATTAAAACTGATTTTTATTGGCATATATTGATTATACATAATAGACCATGTTTTCATATGGGTACAGGTGTGTTTTGATCATGTTCACCCCCTGTTGTCCCCTTTCCTCTCCTGCCAATCCCCTTCCTCTTCCCACCCAGCACACCAACTCTTTTCATGTCTCTCTTTCTTTCTGACTCGATGAGTTTCATGAGTATATTTGCTTAATCATGGCTCAGGGTTTGTATATGTGAACATGAGCAATCTTCCCAAGGCAACACCCCTGTAAAAAAAAGTCTCTTTCCTTCATTAAGCATTTTATAGCTATACAAACCCTCTAGGATGGGAGGGTCCACATGAGCTCCTCTTCCCCCTAAACAGTGTGCTGATTGTCCCAGTGTCATGCAGATATAGACTTCATTTGCAGTCTTGGTTTAAGAGGAGTTTCAAGTTTGTACCCAAATTGAACAGGAAGTACAGAACACTGCCTGTTCTCTTGGATTTACATCTCTCCAGCTACCAGCCTCCACCCACTGGTCCATGTGCCACAACATCCCTTTACCACTCAGGATCCATATTGGACACTAGGGTTCCTGTTTGCTGTGCATCCAGAGGATGATGACAAAGGTGTGTGACAGGCACCTGCCACGGAAAGGCCAGAGTGCTCCCATCTGCCCCCAAGTCTTCCAAACTTTCCCCGTTCCTCCCTTTCTGAAGTTGTATCCGGACCATGTACTGATAGTTTGTCTTTCTAGAGGGCATACCTATAATCCTGCAGTGGGCAGTATATATTTCTTGTGTCTTCATGTCCCTCATGACTGGTGTCCTCCTGCTTTACAATCTCTTATCCACAAAACCCTTCCTCCACCCTGGGAAGGAAGGAGATGCAGGAGAGAGGAGATGTGAGGTAATAGGAGCAGTGGGATGTTATGAGGATGTAGCTGGGGGACAAATGACAGAGAAGACAAAGAGGCCAAGGCAGAACTTGCAGTAAGTGACCCTCCCAGCTGCAGACAGGAAGCAGGCCCACTCCTTTTAACCCTTCATAGGGACTTTCTCCATCCCTCCAGAGTGACCTGGAGAGGCCATCTGCTGCCTCTTTCTGGTCTCTTCTCTTCCTTCTCCTCCTGGTGTCTGTGTCCTGATTTCTGTTCCCCTCACACCACGACTGCTCCACTTGCTTACCTTCTTTCCCTGCCATCAGATGCACCTGTGAGCTCTGCTCTGTCACGTTACTGTCCCCACTCACAAGTGCCACCAAGCCCCACGCATGTACATTATGACTAGAAAACTAGTGAAAGATGAGGAAGAGGTGAATGGTGGATTTCAGATTCCTGCCCTACTTGAATTCCTGTCCTGACTTCCATTTATTGTAAACCATGATGTGGAAGCATAAGCCAAATAAACTCTTTCCTCCTCAAGTTGCTTTGGTCATGGTGTTTTGTTGCAATAATAGAAAGCCTTTCTGTGGGACAATGGTATGTATTCTGTTAATTATATTTCAAATAAATGCTCATTGGTCAGTAGCCAGGCAGGAAGTATAGGTGGGACCACCAGACAGGAAGTAGAAGCAGGTCAATGAAAACAGAATTCTGGGAAGAAGAAAGTCCTGTGTGCAGTCGTGACCCAGCCACAGAAGAAGCAAGATGTGACCACCTCACCGAATAAGGTACCAAGCCACGTGGCTAACATAGACAAGAAATAATAGGCTAATATAAGTTATAAGAGTTAATAAGAAGTCTGAGCAACTAGGCCTACCAGTTTATAACTAATGTAGACCTCTGTGTGATTTCTTTGGGACTTAATGACTGCGGGAACCAGGCAGGACAAGGACCAGGTGGTCAACCAAAGAGAGAGTTGACAAACCCTAACCAAGACAGGTAGCAAGAGCTCCCCCCATGCCCAAGGCAAAGGACATCAAATGAGGTACTGAATTTTTGTGTTAGATGAATTTTTCACTGTCTGAGGTGTTCAGGTCCCTTTCATGGAGGCTGTACATGAATTGTCCCACCTCAGTGATGTTGTGCCTAAGGAAGCCATGAAATTGCTTGTGTGTGTGTGTGTGTGTGTNGAGAGAGAGAGACAGACAGACAGACAGACAGACAGACAGACAGACAGACAGAGTCTGTTGCTACCCTGCTATGCTAAGGGTAGCTTGAGGACTGACAGCCACTTCTGACTTTTCCTCCATTGGTTTCTAGTTTTCTGATCACGTGCCTTATTCACTCTTCATTGTAATTTTTTTGGTCAGGATTTCTCACCGAACCTGGAGCTCACTGATTCTTTGAGATTGGCCTGCCAGAAAGCTCTGTGGATGTCCCTGTTTTGTTTACCAGCCCTAGAGTCAGCTTCAAATGATGCCGTTCTGTGCTCAGTTTTACTTGTGTTGGGAACTGAATTCAAGACCTCACGTCTTTTCCAACTGGACCTTTGTCCTATCTCCATCTCTAAAGTTCATGAAGGCTGTGTTTCTAAGGAGAATAATCAATTTCCTTGTCTTCTGGCTTTCTGAGGGTACCTCAGCACCTTCCGATATCTACTCCTATAACCCGGATCTTCAGTATCCTCCTGTTCTTTCCCCAGAGTTAGCATACGATGCACATTGTTTTCTGCCATATTCTTCTCCCAGTCACTATATCCTGCAGGGTTTCCCACCAGTCTGCAGACTGTCATCACTCATGCAGGTTTTTTTCTATCACCTGGCACCGGGGTGCAGCTGTGCTCTAACGTATTGACCTGTTCCCAAATACAGATGGAAAGTCTATTGTTACCAGACTTTCATTGCTACAGACAGCACCGCAGTGATTCAGCATACATAAACATTTTTAAAGATGTGTTTAAAAAGAGATCTTTGGGGTAAACCTTAGATGCTGGAACAATGTCCAGGTGAAGGCATTGGCGACTTTATTAGACTTCCCATTTCAGCCTCTTTCTATGTGCTCATCACGGAGGTAGGCCAATCTCCCTGTACGAGAGTGAGCTGGAAATCTCAGACATTGAAAAACCCTTCTGATAGAGAAATCCAGCATCTTGTGTACACCATCTAGGAACGTGGCCGTGGTTCAGTCAGCGGCAGGAAGTTACTCATAGTAACATGCCCAGGCCTCAGCCTATGTTCATGTACTGTGTCTGAATCGGCACAGCTGTGAATGTCTTCTATAAATACTCCAGCCTCTTGCATACTGACCTTGTAAGTGACATATTCACCCCCAAGCTCATCTTAAAGGTTTGTAGCCCAGAAGAGGACCTCAGCTGGAAGGAGGCACTCCAGCCTCTATACAACACACGGTTGCCCTCTAGGCTGTAGTGAGGGAAGTGGTCTGTGTTGGGGTGCATGATGGCATCTTCCCATAGTGCTGTATGATAAACTTGCCATGGCTCTGGTGAACTCTACACCATGGGAGGGCCACACTGGCTGAATGACACGCACTTGCCGAATGACACACACTGGTGAATGACACATACTGGCCATAGTAAGAAGCTGGGAGCATCAAGAAAAGCAAACCAACATGGGCTTGTCGGCTCTCTGAGGTTTTGTAGAAGAGGCTATATTTTACTTAAGAGATGGGTCTTGAAACTCAACACTCACAGCTATCCCACTGGCTCAGGGGAAATTGCTGTAGTGTAGATTACACGGTAGGGCCCCATGGCAAACTTGGTGACACAGGAGTGTTTCTGGGCATCAGTGACGATGATATGGGCTGCCACCCCAGGAGATGGTTTTCTTTATGGAGAAAATTCAGCACATCTTTCTTCGCGGGCAGAATCATCTCAACGAGGAGCACAGAGTTCTGGGTTGAGGTTATTATCTCAGATGGCTACAGCTCCAGCTCCTTCATATTCATCAGGGAGGTGTGCGCCAACCTCCACCCATCAGTGCCCAGGCCCCAGGACACCTGTGGTTTGAAATTCAAGCTCTACCCAAATGGCCATGTGCATCACCAAGGCTGCACACACCTAGTTCAGTGCCAAGCTCCTTCACATCACCCCCATGGTGACACAGGTACTTCCATCTCCGAGCCAGCACCTCCAAGAGCCTTGCTGCTAGGGTTAAACATTCCCCCACATCTCAGCTTCTCCTCTGCATCTAGCTGCAGCCTCAGCTGGAGCCTCTGGCTCTCCGCTCACAGTTCACAATGCTGGCCAAGCCCTGGTGTGCATTTCTATCCATTTCCTCCTTCACCTGTGCATCTCTTGTGTAGACTCCTACTTTCCCCTTGGTTGGTGTTATCTTAGTGAGGGAATATGCTTTAGCCAGGGGCACAGCTTGGGCACAGCTACCCAAGGCCTGGTCCCCAAGCGTTACAAAGTGCTCTCTCCTGGTAGTCCAGAAGGCTGTACCGCAAGCAGAACTACCTTTCAAGGACACAATTTACCTTTGAGAGGGATGCCTTTTGAAATCAGTACAGACATTCGATTTCAGACTCTAGGGTCAATAAGCCCTGGGTTCAAATCCTGGTAAATCACAACAGGAAGGACTACCTTTGTGAAGGCTCTGAGACATGTTATGAGTGGCAGCTCTGGAAAGCACTGGAGTCATAGTGTTGACAGTGTAGGCTTCTCTGTTCTTGTTTGCCTCTGTTCACAACCACAGGTTAGAACAGTCCACATACACCTCTTCAGTTCTCTGGGTTGCTCTAAACAATGTCCCCCTGCCCTGAGTCACATGTTGCTGGCTTAGGAGTTCTTTATTCCATTCCCAGTTACCTACTTCCCCCTCTCTCTCCCTCTCTCCGTTTGAGTCAGGATTTCACTGTATAGCAGTGGCTGGCCTAGAACTTGCTATGTAGACCAGACTGGCCTTGAACTCATGGAGACCTGCCTTTGTTTCTCTGCTGAAATTGAAGGCATGTTCCACCACAGCTGACTCTTCCTCCTCTTTTGTGTATCTTTACATGCCTGTGTGTGTGCCCACACTCCTGTGTGTGGCTTCCTGGTGAATAAAGTCTGTTGCCTGACTTTCTCCTCTTCATTTTGAGGCAGGGTCTCTCACTGAACCTGGAGCTCACTGATTCTGCTAGACTGGCTGGCCAGGGAACTCTAAGGATCTGCCTGTCTCCGTTGCTGCAGAAAAGGACATGGGCCACCATGCTTCCCCCTCTTCTTAGGATGTTGGACATCTGACTGCAGCTTCTCATACCTGCAGGGCAAGAACTAAGCTATCCGTCTAGCTCCAGCTCTGGGGTTGTTACAGACTGTGTTCCTGACAGAGGCACTTTGGAAAAATTCTGTTTCCTAGTCCCCTTCAATTGTTTGAAGGTAGAGATATATCGTTCACCTTTGATTCCTGTACAGGGTTCTTAGTTTCCTCCTACTCATACACAGAAGCTGGCACACTGTGCACATGATTGTCTGCCATTTTCTTCTGCTATGAAGCATACTCTGTAGGTGTTTCCCTATAGTCCTGGATCACACACTTTCCCTGTCATCTGGTACCACAGCGGGGCCGTGCCTTAGGTGATTGAACTGTTCTTTTCTGCGGGTGCAGAGTCCGTTGTCTCCAGACTTTGCTTGCTGCAGACAGTTCTACTGTGAATCAGCATACACAAGTTTGTTTGTTTGTTGATGAAAGGATCTTGGGGGCAAACTGTAGACGCTAAAACAACAGCAACGGAGTGAGAGGTTGGTAATCTTGTAGATTTCCCCTTAACAGCTTTCTCCTGCATGCCCAGTTTTGAGGTGGGACAATTCCCATAAAGTTTCCCTAAGAGAGACAGGAAAGTTTCAGATACTGAAAAACCCATCAGATAGAGAAACCCAGTATCTTTGTCCTGGTCATAGAGGTCTTTTAGGCATGCAGTAGGTTAGGTATATGGAGCCCATGTCTTCATATCTGAGTAAATGCTCCACATCCTCTACAGTTCTAGAAGCAACACAGAAGGGTCAAATGCCAAGGGTTTATTGAGCTTTCTTGTGTGGCTCTGGGACTGTTGGGCTGGAGCTGAGGCTGGACTCTTGACATAGAGCTGTAGGTCCCACTGAGGCTGAAGGAGGAGGCGTCAGGCAGACCTTGTCCCCAGAGGCTTAGTGTTTGATATATCGTTGGCAGTTGTATCTAGGTGTCTTTCAGCCTTATAGAAGAAGTTGAAAGGCTGGAGCGAGAAGCCTACAAAGTTTCTAGCTGCGGCCATTCTGGGGACAGTTTCGGAATGGGGCTCATGAGAGAATCCCACTGTCACCCAGGCCACCAAGTCCTGAGGGAGAGAAAAAGGCTTTCGTGGGCAAGGAGGTACTGTGGACCCTGGAAGGACTGGGTCATTTTTAAAAAATTTATTTCTGTTATTTCCAGCCAGATCACAGTTCCCCTCCCTCTCTCCCTCCCTCCTCCCCTCCTAGTCCCTTCCTCCAACTTCCCCTCTTTCCCCACCCCATCCACTTTCTCTTCCTTTATATTCAGAAAAGGGCAGGCCTCCCATGTATATCAGCTAGTCACAGCATATCAAGTTTCAGTAAGACAAGGCACCTCCTCTCCTTTTGAGGCTGGATGAGGCAGCCTAGTAGGAGGAAAAGGGTCCCCAAAGCAGGTTACAGAGTTAGAGACAACCTCTGCCTCCACTGTTAGGAGCCCCACAAAAAGACACAGCTGTATCATGTGTGCAGAGGGCCTATATCAGTCCCATGCAAGCTCTCTGATTGGCTGTTTGATCTGTCAGCCCCTATGATTCCAGTTTAGTTGAGTCCATGTTTTTTTTGGTAGTAGGACTTGGTCATTTTAAAATGTGTCTACAAACTTCCCCCAGATAGCCTCAGCCCCGTTGAAAAGAGGCTGTCTCTCTACATGGGAAGTAGAAAGTAGAAAAAGACAAGATCTCCTGAGTAAATTGGGAGCATGGGGACCTTAGGGGAGGGTTGAAGTGGGGAGAGGAGAGGCGGGGAGGGGAGCAGAGAAAAATGTAGAGCTCAATAAATATCAATAAAAAACAAACAAAAAATAAATTTGGAACTGAGATTGGCTCACATAAACGAAAAACAAAACAAAACAAAAAGGAAAATAAAAAAGAAAAGAGGCTGGCTCATCTTTCATGACCTCTGAGCTCGCCCTCCACCTGCAAGCCACACTCCTAGGACCAGCAACAGGTCCAGTTAGAGGGTAGTAACAAGGCCAGAGGAGGAAGGGAAGGACTAGTCCAGTACCTGGTCTTCAATAAGCTCATCATTCTGAAGGAAATCCTCAAAGACCACGGGAGGATCCCAGGGGTGGTTCTGATTATAGATGCTGGTGCTGCACCGTTCAGACTCCCAATATTTGGTCACTGCCAGGGAGTACCTGAAGATTGAGAAGCCGGGTGGCTCTGAGCACTGGGGCTGCCTCTGAGACTCAGCTAGGGCTCAGGACATCCTCAGAGCTTCAGACAGGGAAGTTAGTGCTTCCTCACAATGTGCGGTCATCTCCCGGGACTTTGCAAGAGTGCCCAAAGCCACCTGAGGGTCAAGATCCCCATGAGCACCTCCCTTCCCACCCCAAGTTCGTGAGGACACACACCCAGACACACATGTGGCTCAGAGCCTTGAGAACGGAAGCACAGAGAAACATTCACCATCAGGGAGGAGCCCCCCCTTCCCTGGACTCCTCACCTGGCCCAGGTGAAAGCTAAATCCTCCTGGGATTCAGGGGTCAACTTCTGCTTAGACGTGGAGTAGATCTGTAAGCGGTAGCTGCGCCTGTGTCCCAAGATACCCATTTGGGGGCTGCTAAAGAGCAGGAATGGAGGCAGAGTCTGTCCAAAGGGGAAGGTGGCCTGGCGCTCCTGGGAATACTGTGTCTTCAATGATGTGCCTTGGACCAGGTGGTGTCGGCTGGTGGTGTTTTTCTGCCTGGTCTGCAGTGTGTGGAAGCTGTTGTTGGTGCCTGAAACCAAGATGGGAGGAGGAGGTTGAGAACCAACTTAGCTTGGACGCTTCTTCCCTCCACCCTGGATCTCCAACATAGACCGCATCCGCAGCCAGCTGCCAGCAAGAAGTGGTTCTGGAGCAGAAGCTGGGCTAGCAGTGTGAGCAGCAAAACTAAGTGAACCTCAAAGAGGAGCTGAAGGACAGCTCAGGGCTCAGCCCTGGCAGCTGTGGTGAGACTTTCAGGGTGCCTCAGGCTGTTTTCAGGTGAGCTGTGATACAGCCTGTTTGTCATAGTTTTAACCCTGGAGAAGGGATAACCTGTGTTAATGAGGGCCTGAGAACTGGCATATATATATTCTGGGCCATAAAGACAAGTGGAATTCATGGATTACAGATTCCCATCTGATCCTGGTGGCCTTGTTCTGTTGTTGGCTTTGGTGTCAAGCATAACAGGCATGGCACTCCTCTGTGGTGACATTATATACCCAGGAAACACACAAAGCGCCCCCTGATGGCACTACAGACCATCTTAGAAGGCTAGGCAATAGCATTCCATTCCTCTCTCCCATTGCACTTCTTCCTCCCCTCTGCTCTGCATCCCTGAATTCAGACACAAGGCATATGCACACCTAATATTCTGGATAACACTAGGGTACCATTCACAGCCACTATTTCTCAAATATGCATACTATTTCTTTTGGGGGGAAGGAGGCTCAATGGATACATCATGGGAAGCAACTGAGTGACAGGGAGGGTCTGATTCAAGTCTTACCTGCCACATCCAGGTCAACACGGTAGTGCACAAGGTGGCTATGACTACTGACAAATTGGTGAGTTAGCAGATGAGCTTTGCCCAACCCCTCAGGGGTGTATATGGTGGTGTGGGTATAGCCTGTGGCATGCATCTTGGCTAAGATCATGCCATTAGTATAGAAGATGAAGTCCCAGATGTAATCAAAATTGTAGATGGCTGAAGTTGCCCGTAGCACCAGCTTGTGTCCCATTACATCCGAAAAGAAGTTGATTTTGCCTGGAAAGTCAGTGTTAAAGATGGGCCTAACAGGCACCCCTGTGGGGATCTCAAAGATGCAGAGGGCTCGTGGATAACGGACAGGTCCATCAGTGCCATAGTAGTGGATGGCGTCTAGGAAGGTGGCTGTCTCTGGGCAGTTGATACCAGGAGCTAATTCATGAGTCACACTGCCCATGCCCCAGCCTAGATCCATGGTCTTGGTCAGATCTCCTGCAGGTGTGCTTTCTCTATGCACAGCCACAGCTGTCTGCACGCTGACCTCATAGGCTATAGGCTCATTCCTGAAGTGCACATTCAGTAGCTGCAGTCCAGAAGAGGGTCGAAGCTGGAAAGAGAAGCTCCAGCCTTTGTAGGTCACAGTGTTGCCCTCTAGGCTGTAGCTGGGACCATCGCCTTTTCCCACAGGGGGGCCAGACTTGCTAAGGGGCAGTGGGAATTCCCTGCTAGGCTTGTTAAAGATATGTGGCTGCTCTGTGTTCTCAGGCAGTAGGTCCTTGAGGACCCCTGTCTGTACTTCTCCATCTGCGTATTTCTGAGCCAGTTCTTCTGGGCTGCTATAGAGCTTGTCATTATACCAGACCTGCTCCACTCTCCAGTCCTGGACATCTGTGCTCCCATGATCCACAAGGATCTCCAACCCTGTCGGCTGCAGTTGATTTTTCACAATGCGCTGCAAGAGAAACCAGGTGGCCCGATGTCTAGACTCCACACTGTGGGGGGCCACATGGGTGAAGGTCAGGCAATGCCCATTGCAGTCCTCTAGTGAGAAGCCGGTGGTGTCCTGGAAAAACTTCTGTAAGGGTGTGGTGGCATCCTTGATTTTGTGGTAGAGAAGGGTTTGCTCTACTTTGGACATGGGTCTAGATGCCCAGGATCGATGTTTCGCTGGCCTAGGGGACAGCTCTCTCAAGTAGATGGGCTGTGGCAGGGGTCCCACAGCAAACTCGGTGACGTTGGGGTGCTCTTGGGCACTAAAGAAAATGACGACATGGGCTTCCCGCACTGGAAGTTTTGTTCCTTTATCCAGAAACTCTAGGACATCCTTCTTCTTGGGCAGCAGCACTTCAATGAGGAACACAGAGTTCTTGTCTAAAGCCTGTGTGCCCGATGGCTGCAGCTCCAGCTCCGGCCTGCTCATCAGGAAGCCATGCACAGCTTCTATTTCCTGGGCGCTCAGGTCTGCAAACACCTGGGCCTTGTCATTCAGCATCCAGACAGGGTGCTCTGCCATGGCCATCTGTAGAACCAAGATGATGGCCATGCAGCCCAGTTTCAAGCTCTTTTGTGCCAGCCCCATGGCTCAGGAACTTAGGAGAAGAGAGGAGAGAACTTGGGTATTTCTCTCTCTACCCCAGCACTCAGAGCTCACTGTCTCTAAGCCCCGCCCCCCAACTGTGCTTCCTCCCTTACCCAGCTGAAGCCAGCCTTGGGGTCTCTGGGTCCTGGCTCACAGTTCACAGTGCTGTCCAGGCCCCTGTGTGCATCCACTATTTCCTCCATCATCTGAAAATCTCTTATATTCTTTCTTATCTGGACATCTCCCATTGTTTCCCCCCCCCTTTTCCGATGTTATAACAGTGGGGAACATTCTTCAGCAGGGTGCGCCGTGAGTCATAGCAGCCCAAGGCTTGGTCCTCAAGGGCTACTAATGGCCTGTGTTTTAGTGGCCCAGAGGGCTGTAGTGATAGCGAAATTCCCTTCCTGATTCAACAGATGATCATTTAGGGGGCTGTATGCTGAAATTTAGGTTAAATGTTTATAGTACAGGAAGGGGGTGGCCATACAAGAGAGAAATATAGGTGGAATGGAATGATAATAATGTTTGAAAAAAACCACAGGGAAACATTTTATAAGCTTACTGAAAACCACACTACACTACATGGTGACACAGACACAGACACACACAGACACACTTTAATGGAATTACAGCACACTAGGTTAAAGTG
>LOEQ01000467.1:142348-153017 GCA_001685075.1 Bramus lutescens | reverse complement strand
GAGAGAGAGAGAGAGAGAGAGAGAGAGAGAGAGAGAGAGAGAGAGAGAATCTAGAGGACATCTCATGGGTCATTCTTGGGCTTGGGTCTGTGGCAGTTTTAGTTTTAGTGCGACACTAGCCTGTTCTTTGAGGGCTGTGCTCTATTCTTTTTGCTGGAGTTTTAACCTTGGAAAAGGGACAGGCTATGCAGCTGAAGGCCTGAGGACTTTTGTACTCTAGACAGAGGGCCAAGAAGGGTTGAGTGGGTGGCAGCCAGGTATATGGTCTTAGGGGCCTTGTTCTGTTACCGACTGATGCCACTCCTCCGTGGTGGCATCATTTAGCTACAAGCACACTGTGTATCCAGAGAGAGCATTGTAGTCTATCTCAAAGTGCCAGTCACTGGTATTTCTTTCCCTCCACAGCACTTTTCTGTCCCTTCCACCTCTACACTTTCTACCCAAGCCCGAGGAGGGAAGATGTACAACTCACATTAAGGGAAATCCTAGGGTAACATTTCCTGCCACTGTTTTTTTATGGGTTTAATGTTTCTTTTTGTGTGGGAGAAGGCGGAATAAATACTCTTGATTTTATGCTAGAGAATCTCTAGCCCTGTCTCATGTATAGCTAAGTTATTGGTGAGTAGCAGTTGAATGACTGGCAAGCTGTGACCTCGAGTCCTACCTGCCACATCCAAGTCATCACAATAATGCACTAAGTCTGTGCTTATGCTGCCATGCAGATGAGTTTGCAGGGGACTTTCGTGACACAAGCTTTTGGGATGGAGAGGTGGTCTGGGTGTAACTGTGGCATATTTCCTGGCCTCCATCTCCTCACTTGAATAGAAGATGAAGTCCCAGATATGACAGTAGCTCTACACTGTTGAGGTTGTCCACAGCACCAGCACGTATCTCCTGAGCCCCAGGTAGTATTTGAAGCTGCCCACTGCTTTCGTGTCCTCATGACTGACCTCCACTTTACAATTTCCTATCCCTAAATGCCTTTCTTCTTTGTGGAAGAGAGGTTTAGAACCCTCTTTCCTTACCCAAGATAAGCAGCAGGGGGAGGGTCGCAATGTCAGCGGAACCACAGAGGGTAAAGGAGAACTTGACAGCCAGGGACCCTTCCTGTAGCCCTCTTCTCTCCTGGTCTTGTCTGTGACTCATCAGAACACACCTGTGGGCCCTGCATTGGTGTACTTGTCTCCCATTCAGCTAACGCCACCGAGTCCCCTCTGCATGTACAGCATGAGTAGACAGCAGGATAAAACAGAAGTGATGTGAAGAGCCTACGAAGCATGGTGGGTGCACACACACATGTACAAACACATATGCACACACACGTGAACACATGTGCGCACACACATGTACATACACATACGCGCGCACACACACACACACACACACATGAGCAGTGCCCACATATACCATTTGCCCTCTGTTTTCTACCATGGTCTCTTGTGAGTGCTCCTAAACTGTTTGCTAATTGTAGCCTTTCTTTCTTCATGAACCCCTGGCTTGCTACCCCATTCCCTGGCTTCCATGAATGTCTCTCTTGCTTATGGAACCTTTTTTGGGGGTTGGTCCTGACTCTGAGACTTACCATGGGTGACATCTCTGCACTGTCTTAGGAGTCACAGTGTTAGAGAGACAGGGCCAGGTTCCCCACCTGTTTGCTTTTCTGTCTACATGTGTGGGGTAGAGAATCTAAACCCACCTCATTAGATCTTCAGGCACCTTGAACAATGCCCATACACCTTGGCATCTTCTCTCCAGTTCTAGATGTACTTTTACCATTTCCCCCTTCTCTATTTCTTTATTTATCTTTGTGAAACATATGTGTGGCTGTGTCCTGTGTGCACGTTTTGTGGTTGAACATGTGTGCGTATGTGCATCTGTTTGCAAGACAGTTGTTGGTATTGTGTCTTTCCCAGCCATTCACCTTATTTTTTGCGATGGAGGCTCTCACTGAACTGGAGCTCACTCTGCCTCATTGGCTGGCCAGCCCCAGTCCACTTGCTTTCCTAGCCCTCCTCACAACACTAGAGTTACGGATGTGACACTGCGCTCAAGTTTCCATGGGTGCTGGAATCTGAGATGAAGACCTCACACTTGAGCAGCAAGCACTGAATGGACTTAGCTACGATCCCAGCCCCAGCTCCAGAACTCTCAGAGCTGGGCTCCTAGTGAAGACACCATGAAAAAAGTCCATTTCCTAGTTTTGCTCAGATTTTAAAGGGCACTGGCATCCCTCCCACCTTCCATTCCTGGAAAGACGGAGAAGTCAGCACACTGCACATTCTGCTCCCCGCCACTTTCTTCCCTTAGTTAATGGTGGTTCCCCCGACTCCACCGACTGTCCTTACTCACTCGCTTCTGTCCCTGAGTACCTCCGTGCAGAAGTGCCCTAGTTTACCGGATTCTTCTCCATCGATAGAAAATTAGATGTCTCCAAACTTTCATTGTCACAGAAGTGCTACAAGGGATCACCACACATATGTATTTTCTTTTTCTGTGTGAATGGAGAGACCTTGTAGGCATACCCTAGATAAAGGACCAGCAGCTGGAGAGTGAAGGTGTTGGTCATTTTGTTAGATTTTCTCATAGCTCCTTCTTTAGGCATGCCCACTGTGTTCGGACAATTCTGCAGCCTCCTCATGAGGGAGAGAGAAACAACAGGGTCAGATAGTTTTTAATCCACTGTTGCAGATGCCTAGCATCTCCCTGTACTTTCTTTGCCCTGATCATGAAGGTCCTTTGGGGGTACCCCAGGAAAGCATGAGTGGAGCCATGGCCATCTGTCTGCATATGTGACACGACACACTTCCCAACTCCAAACGGCGTGTGCAAGGGAAGCTGAAGGGTTTCTTGTCTGCTTTTGTGGGTCTCTTGGGCTTTCTTCCAGAAGCTGGGGTTGAACTCTTCACACAGGATCGTAGGTCCTCTTGTAGCTGGCATAGGGGAAGCATCAATCAGGCCCTGTCCTCAGAGAACCTGAGCTGGATGTGTAACCAAACACCATGGCTTCCATCTTGGTCACTGAACTGACTACACAAACGCAGCTGAGACAAAGGGTGGAAGAAGACATCACCGGCTCTTGCAAGGAGAACAAGGGGACGATTTCCAAAGGTGCTGTCCCTGAACAACGGAGAGGTGAAGATAGGTTAGAGAGGTCTGCATGTACTCAGACAGCCAGGCACTTTGTGGAGGAGGCATTCCCGCTCATATCTGGTCTGTCGAATTCAGTTTCAGCTGGAAACAAAGGAAAGGGTATTTGAAATTTCACCGGCACAGGGGTCCACCCCTGAGGTATCTGCCTTGCTCAGTCACTAACAAGTTCCCTGAGAGACATCTCACTTCCCATTCTTGAGAGGGTCAGACACAGAGGTCATGTCCTTTCTGATGGATGGGGGAGACACATCTGTTTAGTTAGAGGAATAAAACTCTCTTGTTGCATAAACAAGATAGGTCTTAGGATTGCCTTGGACAATCTAACGCCACAACTTGAGTGAGTACATACATATACAATTGTTTTGTTGAAAGTTTAACAGTGACATAAATCATAAATTAAATCAACAAGCTTCAGATTTGTAATTTATGTAGCGTCCCAAATACATGACATTCTAGGGATCCAGGCAAGTATAGTTAAGCAATCAGGTCAGCTAAAAGATTAAGACAAAATAAAGATCTCCCATAGTCTCATTCTGCAGTAATATTGAATGTGGTTGGAAGTTTTTGGCTAGAACACAAGGCACTTATACCCATGTTGTGCCCATGCTATGGAAGAAACATAGAGGAACATGTTTGTGTCTTTGTATAGTATCAGCGTTTATGGAAGAACAATAAATTCATAGTGTCAATAGCAGCAGTTTGTCATATGACCCTGCTTTCTTTGGAAACCCAGCCAAGGCAAGTGCAGGTTCTTTTGCCCCAGTCTTAATTACCAGCATCAACTCTCATATCACACAGCACACAGTAAATTAGTATGTATATCTGTATTAATATATATGGCTTACAAAATGAATACAAGTTAAAGAGACTGAAACAGAGTTCAAGACCTGAGCCGAGGAGTCTGGATCGATAAGACCAGGAGCCAGACCTGTGCCGGGAGGGACAGCTGCTGGCGCCGCTAGAGCCAGGCTTTGAGAGAAGATGAGCTAATTGCAAGGGGAAAGGTCAAGCTATGGGTCAAGGGCAGGAAATGCCGGGTTCAGGTTCAGGTCCAGGTTCAGATGAGTTAGTAGACAGGCAGTTGAGCAGGCTGTGTCAATGGAAGGGGACTAAGCAGATCCAAATTCCAAGGACAGTGAGGAGTCCTCTTGTTGATGCTTGAGGCACACCCCAGGTGTCAAGTGACAGACTGGTGTGGGGCCACACCATCACAGGTCTAGGATTCCATCATGGTAAGAGTGTTCGGGTGAGGCTTTGTACCCTTTACTTGATTTGATGTGTTCAATAAATTCCTGGGTCTGATTTCTCTGATACGGTTTTCATTGCTCATTATTCATGTCTCAGTTCACCCCAGCGAATCGACTTGTGGTTCTCTTTCTGCTCCCAAGAGTGAGGAATTGACTAGCCTGTCAGAGGGTGAAGTTTCTGGCTCAACTCAGGGGCTGCAGTCATCCTTCTCCCTCAGAATGAAGTCAAAGTTTCTTGTGAAGCGGAATTTCTTAGGACAAGGCCCACCCAGTAAAACCGCTGTTTCGCACAACGCAGAGCATCAGAGTAGCGCTTAGCCTGGTCTCAATGCAGGGAAGATTTAAACTGCGCAAACAGAGAAACTAGGGTAACAGGACAGAAGACTCATTTCCTGTCCTGACGTTTACCATGGCTTACTGTGTTTTGGACAGAAGGTGAGGTGCCCAGATGAGATGTTCCTTGGCACAGGGGGAAGTTGTCCTGCGCAGATAGGATGTGGCAGCGGGACCCCCACAGCAAACTTCGAGACATTGATCCTGATTACCAAGATGACAACACAGGATTATTGAAAGAATGTCTTTTTCCTTTATCTGGAAAATCCAGGCCATCCTTCCTGAGGATCCAGAGCCGCCACCGCTGTCAGCATCCGTCAGCGTGGGTCATGTGTGGCAACTGTTAAGTGACAGGGCTACCTCATTGCTCCCCCAAATCTGTGATGAGTGTGAAAGCTGGGCGAGCATCCTGGGGTTATGGAAAGTATGGAATGACAGGCAACTGCACTGCAGTGATGGGGAGTGTTCTTACCTCTCCCCAAATCGTCAACAGTCTCCGTGTTACTCCTGACGCCAGGACTTGTGCCGCTACCAGCCACTGAGCATTCACCGTCTTTTTAGAAGGCTCGAGTATAATCCTTTAGTAGTTAAGCATGCATTTCTAGTTCATGTCCTTTCTAGTTGGCCTCCTACAGTCCAGTCTCTCGCCCCCACACCTCTTTCAGACTCACTTAGAAGGAAGGGGTAGAGAAGAGATGTTTAGACCTTTCCCTTGTGACAACCATGATTATCTGGTCAGAGAAGTCTCTTCGGTGTGCGGTGGACAAACATGGATAGAGCCCATCGCCACTGATCTGAGTATGTGGTCCACATACTCTACAGGTCCAAAAAGCAGCACACAGTGGTGGAAATGGAAGGATTTGCTGTGTGTATTTATGGAGCTCTGGGATTATTAGACAGGGCCTTGGATCAGACTCTTCATTGTAGGATTGTAGGATCATTGTAGGATGGTAGGTCCCATTGTATCTGAAAGGAGGAGGCTCTCTCAAGCTGGCTCTCTCCTCAGGATGGAAATCCTCAAGCGGTTGTGGCCATTGTCATGGTTTTCTGTGAGGTACCATGATGGAAATTATGGGGTCAGAACAACAGACTCACAGAGTTCCCAGATGTGTCTTTATTTAGGATATCTTCAGAATATAGGAGCCCTGAGGCCACTCTGGTTTTGGGGATTTTCATGTGTGCCTAAACTTCCTGAGAGGAACTCAGCCTATTTTAAAAGACATAGGCCTACTTGTCATGACATATAAGCACCACCAACAATCTTGGGACCAGGAAAAGATCCAGGCAGAGGCTAGTGACAAGGTCAGAGAGTTATGGGGGGCACTGGACCAGTACCTTGTTTTTGATGTTCTCATGGTTTTGAAAGAAGTCCTCAAATACCACAAGGAATTCTGAGGTTGCTCTGGTTACAGAAGCAGCTGTAGCATCACTCTGACTCCTCGTGCTTGATCGCCGCCATCAGGGACCTTCAGGTTGAAAAGAATCCAGGAGGGCTCTGGAGTTGACTCTGAACCCTTCCCAGGGAACACCCTCAGGCCCAAGAATGGGGAAGTTGCTGTTTCCCTACAGTGAGCCTTGCATCCTGGGAGTCTGTAAGACTCTATTGCCATCTGTGGGCCAGGAGCCCCACGAGCCCCACTACTCCCCCTTAGAGTGCATGAGAATGCATAACCAAGTGCAAACACAGACATGGAACCTCAAGGACAGAAGCATAGACAGACTCACGCGATTGCATAGGTGAGTCCCTAACCCTCCTCTCCATACTCCCTGGATCTCCCTACTTTGTGCGGTGGCTTAAATGAGCAATATCTCCCACAGTCTTGGTCATTTGAAGACTTAGTGCGCAGTTGGTGGTACTATTTGGGTGACATGTAAGAGGTGTGGCTTTTCTGGAGGAAGTACATCCCCAGGGCGTGGGTTTTGAGAGCTCAAGGCTCACCCTACTCTCAGTTTGCTCTCTCTATTTGGTGCTTATAGCTAAAGGTTCCTCTCCTGTCACCATGCCTGCCACTTGCTGCCATGATTCCTTGCCAAGGCAGATTCAACCCTCTGGAAAACCATACACCTAAATAAACAATTCTTCATATAAATTGCTTTGGCCATGGTGTTTCAACATAGCAATCGAAAAGCTAAGAGCTACTCCAGCGATACCGCTCTGCTCCTGACAAGCCAGGGACAGCACCAGCTTGATCTTGAGATAGATCTGAGGCTACACCTGTGTCTTTGGCTCCAAAGGTAATTTGAGGAAGGCTAAAGATTCTTCAGAAGAGTCTTTCTGTGGTAGACGGTGGCTTGGCCCTCCATGGAGTGTTGGGTCTGCTCAACTGTGAGCTGCACTAGGTGATGTCTGTGTCTCCTCAAGGGTGGGCAAAGGTTTTTCCTACTGATCATCAGAGTCTGGAGGTTGTTTTTGTGCTTGAAGGAGGAGAAGGATGGTGAGAATCTATGCTAATGTTGGAACCTCTTTCATGGGATCTAAAACGTAGACCACATCCACAATCGCTCATCATGAAGAAGCAGTACTGGGTGCAGACACCAGACTAGCAGTGTGGCCAGGGAGGCCAAGCAGACCAATATCAGAGAGGCTGAGGGACAGACTAGCATGGGTCAGTCATGCCAACTGTGGCAGTTTCAGTGACGGTAGGCTGTTGTCTGGAGAGCTGTGAGACATTCCCCTCCCCCACTGCTTTTAACTTTCGCTTTTTCTAGATAGGGTTTCTTTGTACTTCTGGCTGCCCTTGAACATACTCTGTACACCAGGCTAGCCTCAAACTCACCAAGATCCACCCGCCTCCCCCTCAGCCTCCCAAGTGCTGGGATTAACGGTGTGAGCCACTACTGCCTAGCTCTGTTTTTAACTTTTGAGAAGGGGCAGTCCATGTGTTTGCAGATCTGAGGCCCCACCATTGTACAGTGGGCTGAGAGGGGAAGTGGGGGATAAGTGGGTAGAAGCCACCCATCTGGTCCTGACAGTCTTGTTCTGTTAGTAGGTTTGATGGTAAGAGCCACTGCCACGCCATTTCTTTGTGGTGACATCGTTTATCCAAGAAGCACATGGAACACGCTTGGATGGCACAATAACCCATTTCAAGTGCTGTGCAGTGGCATTTATCCTCCTCTATGGCACTTCCTCTTCCGTGTCACTCTGCACCATTCAATTCTGTCCTCCCAAAGCAGCTGGACACCCCATATTCTGAGAAACTCTAGGATACCATTCATGGCCACCATTTTTTGAGGTGCCGCCAGTTGTCCACCCTTTAAAGGAATAAGTACTAATGAGTAGCCTTTAGTTGTTACTAGAGATCCCTGGCTCCATCTCCTGTGGAGTGAAGCTATGTTGGAAAACAGTTAAGTGACAGGGAAGATATGTTACTGAGTCCTAACTAGTATGTCCAAATCAACATGCTAATGTATAGGAAGGTGCGGGTTTTGTCAAAGACATGTATGTGCAGGTGAGTGCTGTGGGTTGATCGTTCCGGGGTATAGAAGGTGGTATGGGCATAACTCGTGCTGTGCATCTTGGCCTTTATCATCCTGTTAGGGTAGAAGATAAGATTCCAGATTTAATTGAAGCTGTAGAATGCCACGATTGATTGCAACATCAGCATGAACAGAGTCCATCTCCACATAGAAGATGAAGGCCCCTTGAAAGTTGGAGCTAAAGAAGCATGGAAGGGACACTGACGTAGGGATCTACAGGGCTCATGTATAGCAGACAGAGTGGTCATTGTCATAGTAGTGAATGGCATTCAGGAAGGTGGATGTGTCAATGTGAAGGCCTAACTCACGCGCGATATTGCCAAGGCCTAAGCTCATACCCACCTACCTTGTCTGAATGTGTACAGATGTGTCCTCTTGGTGACGTTGTAGTTACATGCCCTTCTAGGCTTTATGCTAAATCCCAACGTGCACATTAATGATATGCAGCCAGAGGAAGGACACAGCTGCAAAGGGAAGCCCCATTTTCCACAAAACACTCGCTGTCTTTTAGGTCCTAGTTTAGACAGTGGGAGTGGTCCATGAGGGGGCCAGCCACATAGCCAAACTCCCCTGGGACTTGTAGTAAGAGAAGAGTGGGGGCTATTCTGTGTTCTCAGGCAGCTGGCCCACCAAGACCATTGCTTCCACTTCTCCACTCTCAAAGTTCGGAGACATTTCAGAAACAGCTGCTGCATGATGAACCACCTCGCACTGGTTGGATTAGATGCCATGCTGGGCCCACATGCCTGCTTGTAACAGCCAGGCACTTGCTGTTACAGACCTGGAGGGAGGAGCGATGATGTTAAGAGAAAACTGCCATAAAGGCTTGGCGGTCTCCTTCAGTGTATTGTAGAGGAGGCCACACTTTGCCTTGGAGATGAATCCGAATACCCAGAATGGTGCTCTAGGCTAGGGGATGATTCTTGCATGTAGAATGTTTGTGACAAGAGTCCCACAGTAATCTCAGTGATGGTGGCATGTTCCTGGATCCCAAAAAGGACATGGGCTCCCATGCAGGATGTCTTGTTCCCTTATCCAGAAAATCCAAGATGTCATTATTCTTGTGTGTCAGCATCTCATTGAGGAACCTGGAGTTCTTGGCCAAGGTCAGTGTGCTGGACGGCTGCAGCTCCAGCTGCATCTTGTTCGTCAGGAAGGTGTGTGGGACATTCAGCTCATGGGCACTGAGTTCAAAGAACACCTGTTCCTTGCCATTTAAGGGGCACTTCCAACAGGGCCCTCTTCTATGATGGTTTGTGGCGCCAAGATGGTGGTAGTCTACCACAGTACCAGGACTTTGTTGAGCTACCTCCATGGTCTGGAAGAGGAGAGGACTTGGGTATTTCCCTCAGAGTCCCTTGTCCCTAAGCCTCATCCTGTTCCTATCCACCAAGCTTCTTCCTGATGCTACAACTGAAGCTGGAACTGGAGGCTGTGACATCATCCTTCTCAATCACCCAGGTCCCATGATCATCTGCTTAGTTCCT
Source organism: Bramus lutescens (assembly GCA_001685075.1). Taxonomy (NCBI): domain Eukaryota; kingdom Metazoa; phylum Chordata; class Mammalia; order Rodentia; family Cricetidae; genus Bramus; species Bramus lutescens. The sequence continues at coordinate 143,320 of LOEQ01000467.1, read as the reverse complement.
GTCTCACCTGCTAATCTCTTATGCTGTTTCTTATCTGGAGAAACTTCTGAGTGTTTCAGTGGGAGACCATTTCCTTGTCAGGCACACTATGACTCACAGAGGCCCAAGATTGTGTCCTCTAGGGCTTCAATGTGGCCCAAAGTGCTAGGAGCTAGATAGATCCCAGGCAGACAGACAGATAGGGAAGGGACCACAGACAGGTAATGAGGAAGGCAAGTGTCCAGCTTCATCCTCACCTCTGACCCCAGACAAAGGTCTTGAAGGCTTTTCCTCCCTTCAGCAGTCCCCCCTCTCAGCTGACCTCCCCAGGCTGATCAAATATACCCAAGGCTGGTCCTGAACTCATACACCTGAAGTTATAGGTTTGGCAGCTACCCTTTCTTTGTTTAAACTGACCAGCCCAACATTAGGAGAAGGGGACCCACTCTTGGCCACCGTAACCACTTAGAAGCCCCATCTTTCAGGCAAAAAATAAATTTAGCTCCCACAGTGCTTTTCAGTCCCTTTCTCTGTCTCTCTGCCACTCCCTGTCTGTCTCTGGGTCTCCCTCTGTCTCTCTCTATGTGCCTCTCTGTATCTCTTCATCTCTCTGCCTTTCTATCTGCCTGTGTCTCTTCACTTTTTAACAGTTTGTATCTGTTGTTGCCTGCTGTGTCTGGAATCTGTCCTACCTTTTCATTCTTTAATTAACAAAGTGTCCCCAATCAAGACCTATAGGTGGTAACACTTATGTCCTGATGGGACAGGAGATGGCGCTAACAGCGCAATCACCCTTTGATGTACCAGATAGCCATTCTGAGGGGTGCATTTTGAAGCTCAGTTAAGTCATTCAAGTGCAGAGCCCTGAGTCAAGCTGCCTGGGTTCAAGCCCTGGGACATGACTGTAGTGATATGGTGAGCAGGCCTGCTTTTCGTCCCGCCCAGCTCCCGCACGGCTAGCTTATATCCCAAAATAACAACACACAAATTGTA